>RJWM01030234.1:0-23597 GCA_004363535.1 Dasyprocta punctata
GGGGAAAAGCATCTTTGCAAAATGTAGGGAGAATGACGTGCAGGAAGATCAATCTGTGTAATTCAATTAAGGTAGCAATTGAATTGTTTTTGGAGGCTGCTGCTTCAGTTTCTGATATGTAAACTTTTCTGCCCTGGGGTCTCATAGCCTCTTGCTGTGAGGCTCCTACCCAGCTGACATTCCCGGAGCTGAGTGGATTCTGTCATTCCACTGTGCTCAGCTTTTAAAGAGAGCACTACGGGAGGAAATGGGAGCTGTCTGATGGCTTTAGAGATTACATACCAGTACCTCGGGGTTTGCAATGCTTAGAGCCAAGTGAAGAGAGAAGGAAATATCATGGTCAGCTCTGCACACATCAGTATACGGAAATAAGCCTTAATATAATCAATGTTGCAGCAATTGTTCTGCATTCTAGGGGAGTCACTCAAATTGTCCCCCTGCAAAAAGAAAAAAAAATATTGGTCCATTGGTACAGTGTGTCAATCACTGTGCTGGCACAGCCATTCCAAGCATGTGCAGGAAGAATTCATCTTCCATGCTCTCCTAGAAGCAAAAGTTTGTGCACAGTGACTGCAAGTGCTGGGAAGAAAAGGAATGTGGATTTTTCAGACACAAGAGATGGAGGCAGGGAGAGAAGAGGAAGAAAAGGGGATGAAAAAATCGAAATGTGTTATACACATATGCCAACTCCTAACAACAAATGCAATCACTATGTATTGTAAATACATACTAATAAAAAATAAAAACTGGAAAATTAAATAAAATTTCTGCAAGAATAGCAATGACTAAAAGAATATATGATAAATATGATGGGACTATCTGACCTAACCCATAACATTAAAAAGAAAAAAAAAATAAACAGATGAGATATGAGCAGTGTGTCAGTCTTGACAGCAGTGTTGATGTGTGGCATTGTGAATACAGAGGAAAGGAAGTGCTAAGGCCCTGTGGTGGTTTGAATTCTCATACCTCTAAGCATTGGAAAGTCTTACCTTACCCTAAAGCAGTGCAATAGAGACTGGACAGAAAGACTGAGGTTCACATCTGACACGCTTTTAGGGCACATAAGGTTCTTTAATGTTACATTTGGGCTGGTGATGAGAAGCAGATTATAGTTCACCAAGAGTAGATGCAAGAGGATAGAAGAGGATGGATTACAATATACGATATTTCTATTTGTATTTGTACTACAATAATCTTGCTTACACTTTATTTTTAAAATTTACTTTGATGAATCTTTTTTGTCATCGTTCACATATTTTGTTGCATTTGTTTAAAAATATGCCACTGTAACATCTAATGTGAAAAATACACCTCATGCACAGAACCACAACAGAGACATCACTTAATACAGCTAGTAATTCTTAGTATATTGCACAACAAATTCACAACAAAGTTTCACATTTTAAAAAGACTTTTTAGAATGGATTTATTTGAATCAGGATCCAAACAAGGAAAACAAATTTTGGCAATAATTAAAAAGACATGAAAAACTTATTTCATGTTGGGAAAAGACTTGTAAAAAATTGTGTTTAAATTTATTGACATAATAAAGACATCAGCTACAGGACTGCATACCTGTTGCTATTACATAGTGTACTACTACTAAGAAGACCAGACCTGGTGGTTTGCATAGGACAGTCCAATGTATGTCTCTACCATCAGTACCTTAATCTGTTTTGAATGAAAACATATATGGTACCCACATAAGCAACCCAAGTTTGTCTTTGAATCATGGATAAACTCTGAAATAGCTCCCTGAAGAAAGGAGGACATTTGAAGAGTCTACAAGTGGAAGTCATGAGATTTTAAAAATTAAGAATAGGAAAATTGTAGCAAATGACAAATCCAGCATTTGTATCACAATCCCAGTGTCACATTTTAGAGATACAGATAGCTGTTTGCGATACCTGCAAGGAAACAATATACTCTGAGAAGAAGAGGGTCCCAGTCTGGAGTGGGTGAGAGAGGTTCCCTCAACTCTGACCTGCTCTGATCCTCTTCCCAGCCTGAGCTACTCAGAGTTCGCTGGACCAAGAGATGGGGATAAGCGCTACATAGACAAGGTGACTATGGCACGGCTGTCTGCTCTCCTCAGAGTCCGTGCCAGCTTGTCATCCCCTCTGATGTTCAGACTCCTGGTTGTTATTTTCCAGCAGATTGTGAAACAACCTCTTTAGATGAGTTAGGAAATATGTTTTCAAAACCATCACCATATCCTTCCCAAAGAGTTGGGAAAATCCAACTGGTAATCCATAAGACTTCATGGTGAGAGTCACAAGATACTGTCACTTTACTGTGATAAGTCGTGGGCAAGAAGAAAATTTGCCTTTTTTTACTTTTCCTATAATTTACTTCACAAAAGCTGCTTCCAATTGCTATTTGCCCCATATACCAGCCTAAGAGGATTTAATACCACCCTGTTTTGTTATTTGACGGTCTTTTAAGTTTATGTTTCCTCGTAATATGCAACACAATGTGAAAATTATACCTATAAGATGTTACAAGATGTCTTCAGCTTTAATTGTCAGAGCAATTTATGAAAATGGATACCAATTTACCAATATGAATACCTAGGAAACCCCGTGGTATCTCACCATCTTTAAGCATCTATGACGCTATTACTGCACCGTAAGATGGAGACACATCAAATAATTAAGGTGATAGTTTCAATTCAGCTGTTACAATAAAGAAGGAAGAAACTTAGAGTTTCACAAAGGCAAAGGGAGGACTTTCCAAAGAGAGGACGGTGCTGGGCCTCGGAATACACAGGCCAGGGTTTTCCTCTGTGCCTGCGAGTTGTGCCTGTTAATCTTAATTGTCAGCTTGTCTGGAGTGAGAGACATCTAAAGAGGCGACTGGCACATGGGAGCTGTATACTTACCACTGGGTCAATCCAGGTGTTCAGAACTGACTGTGCTGTTAGAAGGCGTGGCCCAGGTGAAGGCGGGTCACTGGGCATGTGCCTCTGCTGGGGGCATAGGTCTTGGCTCTGTTTGGTGAAGTCTGTTTCTTTGCTCTACCACATCCTCTGCCGTGAGTTTTATGAACTGCAGCCAGCAGTCTAAGAACTGAAGTCTCCGAAACCAAGAGCCAAATTAAATCTCTCTTATTTTGAATTGTGTACGGCAAAAAGGCTAGCCAATGCAGCCTCTTTCTTGAACAAAAAAGGAAGAGGTAATTTCTTAACCCTTTCTGTTTTCTGGAAGCACAGATAAGGTTCAGTATCATAATGGGTCTCTTTTGAATAAATGAATGACAGCAAACCTGCCATAGGCCCCCTGAATTTAACAGATTCTGGGGTTCTTTCTGGGATATTCTTGCAAAACTCATGAGGTGGTGGGAAGGATTGAGGGGTTGTAAGCTCAAGGAGGTCAGGTATTTGTGTCAAGAACAGATTCCTAAAAAGAAAAACAGAAACACTAAGGAAAATGTAGTATTAAAGGAAAGATTTTGGAGTAGAACTCAGAATAATTAGTACCATGGAGTTAGCTCATTGTAGAAAAACATCACTGCGCAGCAGCAGGCATTGAATTTCTTGAAGCTCTCAAGCTGGGATGTCAGTGCGTGTGGCGATGTTGTCCACAGCCTTGACCACCTCGGTGAGCCTCCTGAGCACCGGGCCACACGCACTGAGGCTCAGGCAGCCGCTTGTCCAGGATGCCTCCAGGGCCGCAGCCTCCGCAGCTGTACTGAGCTCTGCTTTCTGGGCTTCCTCAGTTCCCGGAAGCAGGGGGTTCTGTAAGGATCTGGGCAGTCAGGATTTACTCCTCAGGGACTTTCAACCAAAGTCTGAAAGCACGTTGAAAAAGGCAGATTGGAGGATTGAAGCCAGACAATGAAGAAAATGGGAAAAAATTTGATAAAGGTTGTAAATTCAGGCAGTGTAGTAGGGTCCTGTTCTATTTGCACCTAACTTTTTTTTTTCCATTATAAAGGTAGACATCACTAACATAATTATGAGACAAGACAGAAGTTTGTGTACTGATGTTATCCTTAATTTTCAGAGGTGTAAAATGGGTCAGAGACAATTAACAAGGTCAGAATCTGATAACCTAGCTGCACATAGAGCCACATGCCCATAATCCCAGAATCTGGAGGCCAATGTGGGAAGATTGCCATCTGTTTGAACCCAGCTGGCTACATTGCAAGTTCAACACCAACTTGAACTGCAGAGTGAGGCCCATCTCAAAACTAAACCAAACCAAACCAGGCCAAGCCAAGCCAAGCCAAACCAAACCAATTCAAGATGATATCATTTTGTACAGAGAAATGTTATGGTTTGGATATATGTCCTCCAAAAGACTTACTGTGTTGAAGGCTTCATTGGAGATGAGTTTTTGAAAGACTTTGGGATCATAGGGCTGTAACTTTTTCAGGGGATAAACCCACTGATAATATTTTCATTTAAGGCCTGGCTAAGAAGTGATGGAAGCAGGAGGTGGGGCCTCGTTAGAGGGAGCGGATGATCACAGCGTGTGACGCTAGGGACTCGCTTGGACCCCGGCCCCTCTCTCTCTGGTTTGCTCCCTCGCTGCTTCCTGGCTGCCATGGGGCGAATGACTCTCTGCTGTCATACCCTTGCACTGCTAAGGTTCCGCCTGACCACAGGCCTGAAAAACAAATAGACCCAGATGAGCTCAGACTGATAGATCTGAAAGCATGATTTTCAAGAAACTTTTCTTCCTTTAAATTGTTTGTCTCAGATATTTAGTCACAGCAATGAAAATCTACAGACATTTTTTGCCTCTAGTCTTTGGATCAAAAGTAATCTCTAAGAAAGATCATTCTTAAGCACAATCTAAGCCTTAGCGCACTGCATTTGGCCTGATTATTTACACAGGTGCAGCGAGAATGGCAGTTTACCACCCAGCCCTTTTTACGTTGCTTTGCTGAAATTTTTTAGAAGGACTCTTGGAGTTTAAAACTGCAGTAAAAAGTCTAGGATGAGAAAGCAAGAATTCAGCACCAGAAATTTGAGCTGATTACTCTCTTCTTGAGTTCCCAAAATATCCTGAGATTTCTGGAGCTGCCAGAAAGTCACTTTCTTTGACTGTGTATCAGACTGGGACTCTCGTAACCAGATCAGTTTTCTAAGGGTAAGTACTGGCTCCAGAAAGCCAACCTGAGTTCCTTAAAAGTGTCTGGCTGCCTCTTATTAAAAGAACATCATTCCCAAATCTGACATTCCAGGCAAGACCTTGGTTGCATAACCAATGTTTCTAATTATGTTCTTTTAACAAGGACATGCAAATAACTATATTACATAATATGAATGTGTGCATGTAACTGTATCTCCACAAAAATAAAAGAATTTAAGAGTTTCAAGAGTCTCAAAAAACCAAAAAGGAAGAAAAAATTCATTTAAAAGTTTCATTTCAATTTTTAAAAGTAAAGACTACAGAATTTTTTGAGTGATAAGTAGCTCAAAGAGAAAAGGATTTCCACAAACAGAAAATTAAACTATCAGTAATACTATAAATAGGCCCATAACCAACCTTGTACAGTTCCTCAGTTTTAGATATCTTAATGTACTTTGACATGATCTTAGGTTAACAGTTCAATGGAACCATTTGCTTTCCCAGACTTTTGAAAATTCTGCCTGGTTCTACTGGTAGAATCTCTTAAATTTCTTAAAGGATACCAGCAGGCACAGGACTTGCTACTGCACAAGGCTTGGTGTGTGTCCTTTGTTGTGTTGTTAAAAATGAAGCACTCTTGCTGGGGGTTTAGCTCAGTGGCTCATGTGTTTGCCTGGTAATCAGGTCATGAGTTGGATCTCCGGTACAAAAAAAAAAAAAAAAAAAAAAGAAGAGGAAGCACACTGAACTCCAACTGATTACAAGAAGTTTTAGGGAAACTTCAGAGGAGACAAATAAATAACCAAAAATTTAAAATGCCTGTGGCTAATTTCTTGATGATAATTTTCAAAAGTATAAGATCCAATGAAGTTTCATCACAAGCATATTTCAGTGGACAAGGAAATTTGGTTGTTCTTGTAGCTTGTATTACGTAATAATAAAGCCAATTCAAAGTAGGTTTGACAACCACAAGGTATTTATAAACATAACGATTATTTCCAAAAGAGGGAATATTGCATCTAACTTATAAAAATGGGTGATGCAATCTTTTCATGCATCAAAATTTCATATTTTGCATGTAATCGTCCTGAAACAAAATATAACATGAACATACTAAGCTTAGAGTTAGAATATAACAAGAATATAAAGTAAAACTATTGTATGAGTCTAGAGTAGGTCCTCAACACCTGAGAATTGATGAAATTCCACAGATAAGTGATGTAAATCCCTATTTGAAAATCTCTTGCTCAGAAGCAAAAGCCATTAGCTTAGAAATTATTAGATATAAATTGAAGCATTACATTTTTGATTGAATGAACATTTTAAAAACTAATAGGATTGATGACTGATAACACCCTAATTCTGTTATCTAATTCAGGCAAAGCATAACTAGGACTCTGATGAAAGAAAGTGCAATATTAGGAACATGAGGGCATTAGCAAATATCTGACAAATCCAATGTAGCATACAACTTCTTATTATTTTTTTAATTTTTTGTCTTTTTGAGACAGGGTTTCACAATGCAGTGCAGGCTGATCTTGAACTCACTTCACAGCCCAGGCTGGCCTCAAGCATTCAGCAATCTTCCTGCCTCAGTTTCCAGTGTGCTAGGTTTACCGGGGTTCACCACCAGGCCCAGCCTGCCTGCAACTTTTGAAATTTGTTATTAATCACATTTTGCCTCACTAATTTAACCTAGTGAAAACCTAGCCTCTCTTCCAGTGTTACAGAACATTTTACACCCTTCTTCATGGTAATATATTAAATAAACAATTATTTCTAGCATCATTCTTTTCATAAGGTAAAAAGCCAAATTATGTATGCTTTTCTAGGGCTTATCTGGGAAATCTCAAAGACAATTTTGTTGGGAGGGTATTGAGTTCGAGGAAAACTAAATATCAAAATTTTGTCAAAATACTTGAAGGCATGAGTAAGAAAGGATAATGACTGACTGAGAAACAATAATTGGTTTTCTCTTAACAGAGGAAAACAAGAAATTTTAAAACTACAAATTTAATATGATTTTAAAGAACCTTAACTCCCTCATAAGTGACAAACTTTTACTTTCATCAATAGTCAATGTCATAAGCAGTCATTTTAAACTATACAAGTTATTCTGATAAGACAAAGAATCTTTGCTGTCCAGTCTGATTGTATAGAAGGTAAAAAGCAAGTATTAGTAAATAAAATATAGCATTTGATATTCAAAGCATTCTTGAAAATGTTTACCTAAATCTACCAAGTTTTTGCCAAATTTGATCATGATGGCCAAATTTTCTTTCTTCTTATATCCATTCAGGTTTTACCCTATATTTTCCCATTTTAATTCTTGAATGACTCACTCTAGTTGAAGGGAAAACCACTTTCATAGTTTTAAGCAAAACCCACCCAGCCTATCCTGTGCATACTACCTTTCTGCCATTATTTCTATTAATTGCATCTCATTCATATGTGTTCAGCATTGTAACTTCTATCTCACAGAGGAAGGCGGTAGGTGAGTAAGGATGGGCCGTTGCAATGCTGACATTTTGCAGCAGGTTGACAGACCTTATATATATGTCACACATTTTTATTGCCATAAACATTTCTGATAGGATGACTTCTCCAAGAAACAAATCTAAAGAGGGCCACGGACAGATGCAAATGATGGTAGCTTCTCTGTTGCACAAAAAATAAGAGGCAAATATGTATACACTTAAAATTATGCTTAGTAATTAATGTTTTAATATTTCATCATTCTTAGAATGATCCAAGGTTATCTAATAAATATTAATTAACTGATTTTATTATCATTCCAAGATTTAAATTATCTGAAGATCTTGGAAATTTTCTGATAAATTACAATACATAATTACTATAGAAATAAACTTTATCTGAATAATGACCTGGTTATATGATACCGTATTTACATTTTCATTTCTTTTTATTATTTAATAGAAGTGATGATAACTCCTTCAATTAGTAAATTTATGTAAATTCAGGAGTAACTGGCTCAAGCAGAATAAAAATAAAAACTTGTATACTTAGTGCTGATAATACAGATAATGAATCTATATTTTAATTACACCTACAATGTTTAACCGGTGTCTTTTGTCAAACTTTATTTTGAATCACATGAACTAGAATAGTCAGGACATATGAGATTGTTTCTATATAAATTTTTTTAAAAAACATATAGAGTATATTTGAATTTTTTTTAACTTCTGGGAATTTAGAAACATTCCTAAAAGACTGATAGTTTGAGAAAATTCCACTAAAATAAAGACAAAACAAATTTTTATGAGTATAGTATTTGAGATTCAAATCCTTCTTAAAAATCTCTATGTGAATCCATCAAACCTTAGCCAGGTTTGACCATGACAGCCAAAATTTTTTCTCTAAACTTATCAGAGCAAAACTCCATTAAGAAACTTTAAATCAGCCAGGCGTGGTGGTGCACACCTTTAATCCCAGCACTCGGGGAGGTTGACGTAGAAGGAGCCTTATGAATTCCAGGCTGGCTTGGGCTACAATGTGAGGACAAGGCCAGCCTGAGCTACATAGTGAGACCCTGCCTCAGAAAACTAGGCCTGGAAGTTTGGCTCAGTGGCTTACGCACCTGCCCGGCAGGCACAAAGTTGTGAGTTCAATCCCTGGTGCCATAGAAAAAAAGAAGAAAGAAAGAAACTTTAAATCTAATTTGCCAATACCATTTAGGAATGTGTTACACTTGAACTATGACAGGCAAAGAGCCATCTGAATTTCAGAAATATGAGCACACATACAATCAAAGCTGCAGCTTTGATTTTCTGAAATTACAGCCAAGGGATAAACAGAAGCACAGAAACAAGCTAATTGGCCAATATAAAAGTGTCATTATTTTCCAAGTAAAAGTGAATTTTTAATTGATTTAGTTTCAAAGGAGATGGAGAAACTGAGGGGAAAAATTGTAATATTTTACTTCAGGAGGAAAAAAAGCCTTTATCAACTGCAAGTCCATTTACAAAAATGGCCACACAGTTAGAATAGAAAAGCAAAAGTTTCCACAATCAAGCAAGTGGTCAGAAGCAAAATCACACCCTTCCCAGCTAACAGTGGGTAAAAACTCAGAGCACGGGCCGAGAAGAGGGTTGGAGGATGAGGGTCCCAAAGGCTGCAGCGGGCAGAGCCAGCAGGATCCACAGACGGCGTCCATTCCTTTCCAAGTCGTGCTGCCCGAACGGTGAAAGGAAAAATGCACCAGATAATTGAGAAGACTCTTTTATTCACATTCTCAAAGAACAGAAAGAAAGCACTGAGTTTTGTAAAACAAAAGACTTGCAGAGAGAGACTGAAGGCAGGTTCTAGCACAGCATGCTAGAGAAGAGGGGTCCTTACCATCCGCCCATCTCAGAAAGTCAACATGAAAGAATTTCAGAAAACAAAAAGGTCAGGACAGCTCTTAAACTTAATTTCCTGGAACATGGGACTCATGCAAATTCAATAGTAGTGTTTCAAATGAAAGATTTAATTCTTCTACAAAATTTCTGGAGGGGTCTTCTTCACTGTGAAAAGTCACACAAAGTGTGGGGGTTGAATGATAAGTCATGAACAATGCAAGATTTATTGTCTGAAAATTGGAAGACTTGTAAAGTTGAACGCCAATTAGAATACCCAGGGTCTGAGAGTAGGTCTATACCTCACTGCTTTTTAGAATTACCCAATTATATCATCTGTTATATTGTAGAGATTTGTTTGACATCACTGGAATAAGTAGGCTCACTGTCATGGTCACTTTTTACACATAAGCATAGCAAACTGAAACTAACAAAATGATGTGTGCTTTTTGCTGTAGAAACTTGTGTTTTAGCGGCTAATAATGACAAATAACTATAAGAAGTCATTCTGTATGCCCTACCCCATATTTTTAAAGGTTTTCTTGACCTTTGCGATCCTGTGAACTGACAAACAGGTCGCTCTGCTTCGCAGGTTGTTTTGTCCCCAGCAGATGTGTGCTGGGCCGGTGGGGCAGGAGGCCCCCAGATTGAAGAAAACCCCTGGAGACAGCTTGTGAGAGATGAGTTTAATTAAAGAATCAACAGGAAAGGACAAGGTTAATTATTACTAGCAGAAAAGGATAGAATATAGTCGTGGCAGGCTAGACAGGAGAACAGTCAGAACGCGCTTGGGATGCCCGCTGGCCATGGGCTGGACTAGGTAATCACGGGGAAGTCCCGAGGCAGGAAGCCAGGCCGGAAAGGGTTTCAGGGTTCAGCAGCAGCAAGTTGAACAGGGGAATCGCTGGAGTCTGAGATTTCCAGTGGCAGCTGGCCAGCACCCTCCGTGCTCAGTTCCGTGCTCAGGGCATTTGATAGAATCAGCTGCACATATAACTTCTTCACCTTGCCTTACTCCACTGCATGGCTGGCTCTACAACACATACCTGACTTAGCGCATTGACAGGAAGACAGTTGCTGTAGAGGCCACTGGTTTGCCCAGTTTCCCGTGCCTCTCGGACAATGTTCAGTGTGAATATTCCACTAGTCCCTGCCAACTCACGTTGCTCCTTGACTTAACCAGAAGATTGGGGGACACAAAAGGAGTGTTTTAGGGACACAGTGTTAAAGCTCTGTTTTTCTCAGAGGCAACACATATATATGTATTCAAAAATAGCAAGACCTAGGCCAAAAATATTCTCCCAAAGCTCAACCATGTAATGAGGGTAACTGTTAATGAAAAACTCTTTAAAACTCAGAGTAGATTTATTTTTCTCAAACAGTTTGTGTTAACTCGGTAAATGTATATTTTAGCTATCAAGGCAAATGACCCAACTCTATCAAAAATGAATTTAATAATATGCATTTAATGTACAGTAATTTGTCAAAGTTTCATCCCTTTACATTTAACTTTATTGTAAATCAGTGCTTTGGTTTTCAGTTGACAATTTAGAATTTTACACAGGCTGCATTTTAATGCGAAGCGTTAAGTTAGCATAGTCACAGTATATGAGTATTTGACTTTTAAACATAAATCTTTGTCTTTTTCATAATAGGCAAGCAGTTCTCAAACCATGAAACTCAACAAAATAAGTCTTTTCAATTTCCACAAAATTTGCTCTATAAAGAAGCTCTGATGCACATCCAAAATAATGTAAGGATTATTTTGCAATCCTGGCAGGGTTTTTTGTTTGTTTGTTTGTTTGTTTTGTTGTTGTTGTTGTTCACTTGTTTTGTTTTTGGTACCGGGAGTCCAGCTCAGGACTCATGCTTGCCAGGCAGGCACTGTGCTGCAGAGCTGTATCTCTGGCCCCATCCTAGTGTATTAAATGAAAGAAATCATACTGGAGAATTAAGAATTGTATTGTCTAGCGAACTCTTAGCAATTCATCCTTGCACTTAGATACTCATGTTAAATTAATCATTAAACAATGTGCACGAATAAAAGTTACAAATTATTTAAATGTGTTATTTTCATTTTGAGATTTATTTAAATCAATTTAGTTTTATGGTGAAAAAATAAAAACATCTTTTGAGCTAAATGCACATTTTTTTTAATTATAAAGAGAATAAAATCAAGGAAAATAAAACAGAATAAAACCAATCAAAATAAACCAGTATAAGTGATACAGGACTTCAAAACCTCACAAAATCAACAATAGTTACCATAATGCCTTTTGTTGTCTTCAAAATAGCTGCAGATACCTTTGGACATAGTAAAAAACGAACAGAACAGAATAGAATAGAAACAATAAAAACAAAACAATGAATGCAATAAAGGACTTCAAAACAAGCCGATAGTAAATCCAAAATGGCTGCTATAACATTTCTTGCTGTCTTTTAAATAGGTGTGCCTGCCATCAGATTTAGCATAATCAAACAAAACAAAAGAGAATAAAACCCAACCCAACAAAACAATGACAATGATATGGTTTCCAGGCGAGAATCACCTCCTGGTGAGGCCTGGGTCTCTCCCCTCCGCAGTCTGCAGTCCGTGAGTGGCACTGGTTTCCAGGAAGGGGTCCTAAATGCACGTTTTTACCTCTTTTGCAATTGTTCCTCTCCCCAAGGTAAAGGCCTAAGCTTTGCCTGTGCAAGGTCACCACAGCCGACACAGGTGCGTGTGCCTTGGTGGCCCTCGCTTGTGGAGCAAGCTGAGAACTGTAATCAGGACCATAAAAAGTTATGCTACAACGAAAACAAGATCCCAGAAGCCATTTGGAAATCTTTGTGACAGGAAGTAAGGGAAGAAATACTATCTCACACAGAGAATTTCAAAAGGCATTGATAGGTGAGAGGGGTGCACTGTTCCTTTGTCTCTGAAGACATTCTGAATATGAACTGCATATTCCACATGATTCTGAAAAGAAAGTCAATTGTATGAAATCGAAGGCAACAGTGTATAAAAATAAATCTGATGTTTCACTCCTATAGTCAACAAGCTTGGAATCTATGAGGTTTTCAAAGAAATGGGTGAAAATTACCTTCTCAGAAACTTAAAAATAATTATGTCCCCGGGCCTTTTGCAGGGATCTTGTTCAAGAAGGACATTTTTTGAATTCTCAGCGAGGTGTAGACCTGTCCAGAGGCCTCTCTCTCCCCAGTGCCAGGCCAACTGTTTTGTAGTCAAGCCTGCAGCTCCTTGTCCTGGCTCCCAGCACAGTTCAGTGTTAGGTTGCTGTAAATATCACAGAATATTTGAAGGCTTCCATCACTAGGATTTGCCACAGGACAGTTAAAGATATCACAGGACAGTTCTTCTACTTAATGTGTAAGCAGAAAACCTCTATGGCAATAATAACCTGAAATAACCTAATAGAGGCAATTGTGATACAGAGAGTGAATGGTTTACCTATTCAACAAAATATTTATGAAGTCAACGTAATGTGAAAACCACTGCACTGTATGCTATATGCCCACAAAGAGAGATAAAGAAGAATCTTTTTTAGAAAGTTTCTTATGGGTTGAACTCTAAGCCATTCAAATTTGTATATTGAAGTCCTAACTTCCTAACATATGCATGTGACCACATTTCACTGTAGTATCTTTGCATGTATCATTGTTAAGATGGAGTCATATTGTTACAGGAAGGATTGTAATTTAATGTGATCAGTATCTTTAGAAACAACAGAAATTTGCACAATGGAACACAGGTAGAACGCATGTGAACAAGAGGGGTGAGATCAAGATGATTCTTCTATGAGCCAAGAAATGTCATCAGAGATTGTCAAAAACCACCAGAAATTAGAATGGAGGTATTAAACAGTTCTCCAAACAGACCTCAAAAGAAAATAATTTGCCAGCATCGTAATGTTGGACTGCCAGTGTGACAGTAAACTTCTGTTTAAATCATCAGTTCATGAAACATTTTTACAAAGCTCTTGAAGTTCTCCTCAAGACCTCAGTGTTTGTTGGAGAAGCAAAATACTAGCACACATCCATGAAATACAAGGAGATCTCCAGTGCTGAGAGAACAGCCCCGAGACTCACGGAGGATTTTTGGATTCTGGGTGGTGTGGTAGGCAGGTATTACGGGACAGAAAAGCTCCTCGGGACAAAGGATGACATCTTAGCTCAACTGTAGTGCTGGCAGAGCTGGAGAAACAGGGGTACGAATGAGGGCATCACGGAGAGGAGGGCTGCGATTAGAGGAACGCTCTGGGTTCAGCAAACAAAGAAAACACATGTCTCCACAGACGGAAATAAGGCTGCGAAAGAAAGCTGGGGCACAGGCCTCCGCAGCGGTCTCTGGGTGTCCGGCTGAGCAGCGTCACCTCATTTGGAGGCAGTGGAACTTTACAGCTCTCAGGATGCACGCAGCAAACACACATACACAGGAGCGCAAACACATTCTCACACACGCAAACACAAGCATGTGGACACAGACATGCGTGGATGTAAGGCATGAAAAGCCTGCGAGTGTTCCTTGGGATGATTTAATCCCGCTGTGAGAGAAGGATGTCCTTTGCTGTACCCATTGCTTGAGGGGACTGACGTTCTGAAGCTCTCTGTGTGAGGTTGTGTTGAGGTGCGAACACGTGAGCCGTGGGCAGATCTGAAGTACCCCTTCCCTCACTGGGTCAGCTTTCCAGTGGAAATAAACACACAGGGCCAGTTTGATGTGGTATCAGCAGCGCCAAATGCCATGCAAAGAAAATATTCAGGTGAAGGAAAGAAACTGGTGGCGGTGCATTTTAATACAAGATGATCAGGAAAATCTTTAAGGGAAGGATATTTGAATAAAGACCTGCGGAAGACAAAGAAAAGAATCACTGGTAATTGAAGGGAAGAGAATCCTGGGAAAACAGCATTCACACAGATTCCAACACTGTGGGAAGCTGAGGCAGAAGGTGAGCACGTCTGAGTCTTGCTTGGGCAACTTAGTAAGACCCTACCTCAAAAAAAAATAAAAATAAAAATAAAAAATAAAAAAACTGGGCGTGCAGCTCAGTGTGAAGACCCTGGGCTCAATCCATAGTACCTCACAAGAAAAACTTCTAATCTCAGAAAAGCTGTAGAATCTATAACATTTAGTTCACAAAGAAAGAAAAGTCAAGAGGGTTCTGGGGAAGGGTGATCTTGACAGAGAAAGCTGTGCTTCCTCTTTCTACCTGCGAAAGCTTCAAATGGAGGTCACCACACAATAGAGAAGTTCAGGGGCCTGTAGGTCTCCACGGAAAGCTCCGGGACATTGTGCCCTGGTGTCAGCTGTAAGCAAGGCAAACTGTCCCCAGGACACTGCTGGGAACTGATATGGAATGATAGGGTTTGCTCCTGGCCGGGGAAGACTAGAGCCTCTCACAGGAAGTAGATATATGGTTTGTTAAAAAAAAAAAAAAAAAAAAAAAAAGAGCTGTTTTGTAGTTTCCCATAGTTGTAGGTAGAGATTTTAAGAAGGCTTTCTACATTAGTTTTCCTTGCCTGACAAACAACATACTGCAGTCTAGGTGCTTACATGGCAGACATCTATTTTGTTACTGGAGTTCCAAAGGCTTCCAGGCTATGATCAAAGTGTTAGCAGGGTTGTTTCTACCTGAGGCCTCTCCTTGCCTGGTAGTTGATTGACTTCTTTTTCTGTCTTCATATGGACATTTTTCCATTGTACTTTTTTATTTATGGAAAAAAAGTAAAACAAAATTTCATTACAAGTTGATAGGCGAATGACAATAATTAACACATGACGTACTTATCTTTAAAGTAGTTACTCAGAGTATAAGATATGAGCATAAAGTAACTCTAGAATTGACATTAGCACAAACATTCCTTTTCTCTTCTTCCATGTATTTTTGAGCTCTTAGTTTCTGGTACTTGCAATGACACCAGTTAGCTGGACATGGTAGACATGCGTGTAATCCCTGCACTTGAGAAGCTAAAGCAGAATAATTATGAATTTGAAGTCAGCCTAGACTACGAAGTGACACCCTGTCTCAAAAAAGGCAAATAAATAAATAACCATAGAACATGGGTACCCATGCGACCTCCTTTTATCAAAATTGTCTGCTCAAAAATCGCATTTACAATTGTAGTCACATTTTGAGGCACTGGGGGTTAAGACTTCAACGTGAGAGTTCTGGGGTTGCACAAATCTACCCCGAGATTTTTTTACTTAGAAAAATGTATCCTTCTTCTAATAGTTATAAAAGTGCCATTCATGGGCCCATGCTCAGGTGTGGAAATCTTCTATCCCTTCTTCTGTTACCTCCTTTCAGTCCCTGCAGCTTGTTCTAGATGCTCGCGGGCAACATCTCAGAGCCCGTCCGCACAGAGCACTGAGTCCAGGCCCATGAGCACGGGCAGGTGAGGGTCAGATCCTTTCATCAGACAGACGCAGGCTTGTTCAACTCGCTTTCATGTTGAACTGGCTGCTCCTCAATAAGGTATTAATCTAGAAAACTGCGAGACCCTCAAGATCGTCACACGTAATAGTGTGAGAGTTTAACCGCCTTGCAGGCAGTGCCCGCTGAGTGTGAGCGTCCTAGGAGAGCAAACAGTCGCAGTCAAGGGCTTCGGAGGTGAGCTGAGGACGGGAGACAGCGGTGCGCGGGGCCCCACGGAGGAACAGAGAGAGAGAGCGAGAAGGAAAAAGATAAAAGCACAGGAACTGCTTCCTCTTTCATTCTGCCCCCAGGAGAAGGAAAATCAGAGGTTAAAATGGAGATTTATATTGTGTTTCAAAAGTTATAAAGAAAAAAAAGCATTCTTAGGGTTCTTAGGACGTTTTTTCTCAGGGTTTGTTTACAAGGAATAAAGCAGTTGCCATATAAAAAGTGTTGTGGGAGCCGTTATTATAAATTCACCAAGAATAATTCTAAGATATTTTTGCAGTCACATAAGCCTCTGAGAGAAGAAAAATTACAGATGTATGGATGGCTCACTTGGTGAAAATCGTCAGATAAGAGGTTGCCAGTTTGCTGAAAAGAGATCAGGGAATATGCTTTCAAATATGCTTGTGCTAAATACAATTCTCTCTGGGAATGAAATAGCTCCCAGGAAGATATTGATTAGACTACTTCTCTATGTGGCTAGAAAAAAATGCTTGTAATATGGTTAATGCTCCCAATAAAAGTGACGGCATGGTTAGGGGGATGAAAAGCTGATGAAGAGACCAGGCCAAAAACTAAATGGAACTCAACATTGAATTGAAAGGGAGAGATGCAACTCCATCCCCTACTCAAGATTTTTAAATTTAGAATGAAGAGAAAGGAAGAAAGAGATCCACAGAGCTCCTGCAAATGTTATTTTGGCTAACACTTCTTTTGGTGACACACTTAAGTAGGATGTTATAGAGAGCTATTAGCACTATGTGTCAGAAAAGATATGATATCTATTTGGGGGAGATGGTCAAGAAGGAAAAAGGAAGAAAGCTTTTAGACTTTTCTAGTTTTATAACAGCTACAATAAAAAGGAAGTAGCCATAACTAATCCTACAGGAAAAAATGGGCAGTTGCTATCCTTGTCCTTACAAAAGAGGCTCATTTTATTCGGAATGGAAAACTAGTGCGTGTGTCTCTGGAACTGACGTGTATCTGTCCCCATTTCTGTCCATTTAGACTGCCCCTGAGGAGTATGCAAGTTTGCTCCAGCTAGAAAAATGTACCATAAATTTGGTGGTTTAAACAATAACAGAAAAATTGGCTTATAATCTTAGAGGAGGCCAGGAATCTAAAATCAATGTGTCCGTGGAATTTGTTCCTTCTGAGGGCTGTGATGGAGATGCGACCCCAGCTTCTCCTCCTGAGTGTGCAGATGATCATCTCACCTTCATACGGTCTTCCTCTTCCCTGGACTTTTTATGAAGGATGCAGTCACTTTGAACTAGTACTACATTGTGATCTTATTCTTGCCTACTTATCTCTATACGCTATTTCAAAACGGGGCCATTTGCTGAGGTATCTGAGGTAGAGACTTCAGTATGAATTTGGAGGAGAAATACTTCCACATATAACAGGGAAATGTAATGTGTGCTTTAGAGAACACAGCATGTAACTTTCCTCATCTTTGGAGTCCCCTAATTTCTCCTTCACTGCCTTTGAATTCCTGTGTGACGGGTTTTGCAAAATATTCTACGAGACAAGTCCTTGGGGAACTGCTACTCTCCGGCCCATCCTCACTGAGACCTTGGACAGAGGTGTCCTCGTAACTGCCTGAGCTGGTAATTTCTCTGGACCATCTGTGGTTTGGTGTGACTTGTTTCCTAAAGAACTAAGTGTCTCCTACACTTATGTAGTAAGTTACTTATATGCACTGCAGTATAGATTAAAAGCGCTGCTGCCATTTGATTCTAGTATCTTTAAAATTTTTAAAATTTGGATGAAGATATGAACCCAAGTGTCCCCAGTGAACTGAACACCTCATTGTTATCAGAACATTCACTTCTACAACATTCCATGGGTGTCCTGCCACACCCACACATGGGCATATCTTTCGCATACAGAGGTCAGTGGCCAAGTAACAACTGTATTCTTCACTGAAAAATCATAGAGCAAGGTGTAGGAAATTTGTATCTTGGTATCAGTTAATGCCACATCAATCTATAATTAGTCTGCTCTGTGTTAATAAATAAAATGATAATACATAGGATGGACAACAGGATTTGGGTGGTGTATGCTGAAACAGTGCAATAACCATGAAAGTAATCAGTGGCCAAATTTAAGTATTGTGTCTGTTTTGGGGCTTTAAAAATGCAAGAAAAAGGGGAGGAAAATATATTTATTCTACATGAAGGTGTCCAAAGGAATTTGAAAGACTTTTTTCCTTGGGAAGAAACTTAAGGTCATAAGGATAAAAAAATGTCAGGCAGCCTCACTTGAATTAAGTCCATACAATCAACCCCAGCAGTAGCAGGGTTGATCAATTGCTTTAAAACTTGATCTGAAGAGGTGAAGTTTGTGGTGTTCTTCAAATACACTAAGGCTGTGTTTATCTATGTGTCACTGCAGTGCTCAGTTGTGCAATAATCTCACCTATGTGTGCAATGACATGTGACACGATGAAGAAGAAAATCACACTGAAAACGAGAGTAAGAAGGAAGCCCAGGATTACAAAGTGTTTCTTTCAGAGGACTTTGCTTTCTGATTTTCTTGGCAGTGACTCTAATAAAGAGGGAACATTATAAGTTAGACAATTTTAACTTGTGCCTGAGAGTTCTTTATCCCCTGACACAAAGTGAATTTTAAGTAGCACCATACAAAGGTATCACCTGTGATTTTCAGGGAGCTTTAGTAGACATTCTCTCAATTACTGTAAGACGGGTGTTTTTTTCTCATGACTTAGCAAATCAGTATCACATTAAATTGTTTGCATGAAAAAAATAACTTTTACTAGAGTTAGAAAAATATATTAATACAATTTTTTTATTTTAGATTTCAAATTCTTTATTGTATTCTTTCCAAGTATTTGTTGTAGAAGTCCATTGGATTGTTTCTCAGCTTGCTTGTCATTCTTACTAGAAGTTCAGTAGTTCACTTCTTCATATTTTAAAAAAAAGCCATTAAAGTATCTCTACCAAAGGAGGAAGAGTAAAATTGAAAATCATGTAGAGGCATGCATTAAATACAAAGTACCTGCACTTGCACATCAAGTTTAAATGCCATTTCATACCACAAGGAAAGCTAAGCATGTAATCAAGTGAGTAAAACAATCATATCTTCTTGACTGTGAATTAATTTCAATTAGAAACTTCTTTTGAGAGAGGTAGGTGTAAAGGGTGTTAATTCATTGTGAAAGGTAGGGTCAAGTATTTAGATATGACAAGGGTCTAATTAGATGCAAAACCAGGTGACATTTCCTCTGAAAATTTTCTCTAATCTGCTAAGTTCTTTTCTTCTCTGAGAGACTGGAGTCTAAAGGAATGCCATTTTAGCCCTGTATTATATTTAAGTGCATGCCATTGCTCCTGGCCAGCCAGAATGGAAAGATTTCTGAGGGTAATACATGTCTAATTAAGTGTGAGGACCCTAAAACTTAATGTATTCTACTTTACAAAGTACTCTGGTTAGATAGATAGATAGATAGATAGATAGATACATGCATACATACAAATACACATACATAGATATGCAGAAAGAATAAAGAGTTTGAGATATGTAAGATAAATATAACAAGACAATGATCTCTTAGAATATTGTTTATTTTATTGAAGGCTATACACACAATTCTTATTGTGGAGACAATAATGAACAAATTGGGAAGGCGTTGACCCGCGAAAGCCAAGAAGCAAAGCACTGTTTTCATCAAACCAGGAAATCAGCTGTGGGCTTTGTGAAACACGGGCTGGCTCAGCAGCTCGCGGGAAGGGCCCAGTGCTCTGCAGGTCTAACAAGGCCCCGAGGGACCCCCGTGTTGCAGCCCTCGAACCCTACACTTTTAGGAGGGGAGACAAGTACAGGTCACTGATTCTCAATATGGTTTTCAAAAACACTATTTCCTAGACGATCTCTCCCTCAACGTTTTTCCATGTGACTAGATAGCACAGAACCTGGGAATCAGCATTTCTATAGCCTTCCTCGTGAATTTTGGTGCATTGATGAAAAGTAAAGTGTAGATTATGTTCTACATTTTAGAAAATAACCTGAAGGTTGTTTGGAAAATATGACCTCCAGAGGCAATTTATACCCACTGACAGCTAAATCATTATGATGCATTCAATTATGCATTTCATCTTTCCTCTGTTTCTGGTTTACTGTTGCAATTTATTAAGCAAATTGCAATTAAGTTTTGGTTTTAAGACCTTATTTTCTTGGATGATACATTAGATAGAATATGTCAGTTAGATATTTAGTTTCTGGAACATTTGAGAAAGAATGGTTGAAGAAGTACTTAAGCAGACAGCTAACAAATGGCTGACAAGAGAATTTGAAGATTCCTAGGAAAAGAAGAGAAATAACACGATTTTTTGTTACCAAAGCCTATTATTCTGAGAAAAGGAAGAGCAAAAAAGCAATAAAATATGAATGACTGAATTAGCATTTTAAGGGAATCTTTAAAAGCACTGAATGTTTCAGAAGAGACAGTGAATGCTTCTCATATATTGATCTGCAGTGTTGCTTTTTTAGTTATTTGCACTGTGAATCCTTTGTTAAGGAAAAATTCCACAACTTTCACTTATTAGATTATAGCTTGAAAAATACAGAGGTCTAGTCTGATTAAGAACTCTGTTGACCCGTTATTTCAATTATTAATGGTATTTTGCCATTGTAGATATAAATAAGAAAACTTTTATACCTTCCAAATACCAACTGTAAAGTCTGCTACTAGAAAAGGAAAAATGTAAGGAAGGAAAACCAGGGCTAGGAAAGAAATGGAACTAACTGACTGCAACTTTTCCTCGTACCATGAAATACACACACATGAAGCATGCCATTTCTTCCTCTCAGCAAGCCTGGTAGAAAGCTTTACGAGGCTGGCCTTATATGAAATGGGCTCACTTAGGCAACCTGGCCCCCTGGCAACTGGTGGAGTTCCACTTGGTTCCAAATCACCATGGAGCAGGAAGTGCAAAAGTGTGCATATGAATTATGGCTCAACCAGAGAAAAAGAACCAAGGGGAGATATCTAGTGAGAGTTTTAAGGCAAATATTCCTTTTCCATGGTGGGAGGCTGGTTAAGCAAGTCGGAAATCCATGGGACGGGCCATGGGGAGGGCAGGTTATGGAAGGCCGGGCTGCCGGGAAGGGGAAGCTTAGAACTCTGCCTCTGCACCGTAGGAGCTGAAGCTGCTGTCCACAGACGGAAAGCAGAATTTCTTCTTCAAAGAAGCCTGAGCAATTCTCTTGACATCTTCCACCACATGAACCAAGTCCAAGAGACTTATTCAGAATCCAGGGCACTACCTAAGGTCAAATGACTTTAACCACATCTGCACATCTTTTCAGCCCTGGGCTGGATTGATCAGCTGGGGACTGCAGCCCAGACAGGAGATACACTGACACCTGAGACTGACCGCCCCCGAGCCTGAATGTGGGAGGGAGGGTAGGGGTGACGTGCAAAAAAGAGTCTGGGTAAAACCTACAGAGAGGTAGAAAAAAGAGAAAGTGTTTGGAAGAAAGAAGGGAAACTGAGAGAACAGTGAAGCTCATACTGGAATGGCGTTCAGTAAAGCAAAGTAAAAGTGGTGGGCACTCAGAGGAGAGGCCTCCTTCTCCACAGCCCTGAAACACATGCTGGGGCATTTAGTTTTATCATCCACAGTGCAGCCTATTGAACCTAGAATGCATATGAACAAAGGAGCTCCCAAAAGTCTCAATTAAATATTTTCATGAGAGTTGAATCTAATCTAAAAGTTCCACTAGCACCCCTGAGGGGTGGGGAGGATCTGACCAATGGAATCAAATGCACCAGGGGCAATCAGCTCGCAGTTCAGGCTACCAAAGAATCCAGTGAAAGGCATAGTCAGATGTTGACAAGCTGTCATGCTCTGGGGAGAACAAGGGGAGAATGTCTCCAGGCACAGAAACTCACGAAAGACTTTAATCCACTTGGGCCCAGGGGAGAGGAAAACAGAAAGGAACTACAGGGCTAAGGACCTCGTGTGGATACCTTCTCTCTGCCTGGAGGTTCATGCTGGCTTGTCAGGGAGTGAGCTAACCTCTTCTGCAGTATATCTATTAATTAAATCTCTGGCTCTGGACTCATACTCTTCTCTCCCCTTGATCTTCCCAACAACCTGGAAGAAACTTACACTCCTGGAGAAGGTGATCCATTCTAACTTTCACTTTTCAGACCCTTCATTCTGACTGTTCTGATTTCCTTAGCTTCTCACAGCCATTCCATGGACTTGGTACATGAAACACTTTTATTTATAAACTCT
Source organism: Dasyprocta punctata (assembly GCA_004363535.1). Lineage (NCBI taxonomy): Eukaryota > Metazoa > Chordata > Mammalia > Rodentia > Dasyproctidae > Dasyprocta > Dasyprocta punctata. The sequence goes on from RJWM01030234.1 coordinate 22,344, forward strand.
TAACTCTAAAAAACTATACTTGGTTTCACACCAGGTCTTCCCAATCATTTACACCAAAATTCCCACGGCAATTACACACAAGCCTTCTATGTTCCTTGTGTCTCGTTTTCCCCAGCTTCCTTCACTTCTGCAGCCCCATTTGAGTCCTGTATTGTTACTGAGCATCCTTAACCCTCTAGTCCCACCCTAAATTTATTTCCTTCTGCATTATTCAGAAACCTGCCTGATATGCCTCATATTTTAGATCGTTTATAATGTTTCCATTTCATTATTTTTTAGTAATTCTGATGGCTGCATTTATAACTCCAAATGGTTGATCTATGAGATGCAATCAAAATGCACACTAAATATTTACATTTAAAAGTTTATTATGACAGAAGACATAGTTGCCATAAAATGACAGCCTCCTGCTTTAAACGCACTTGTCTCATTGTTCTTGCCACTTTCTGAAGCATTTCTGGAAGTCCTCTTTTGTGAGTGTCGTAAGATTTGAAAAATATAGTAAATGCTGTCAACGAGTGCCATCCAACAAGGAAAAGCAGATTTGTAAAATTATTAGGAGGTAGCCCTCTTTGTTTCATACACTTGGGCCATGAGATTTCTGGGTCTTCTCACAAGTCAAAATGAGTGTGAAAGGTAAACTTTGAACTGATTGAGGACCTCAAGGCAGTAGTTAAAGACACAGAAGAAGACTTCCAGAACTGCTTCAGAAAATGGAAAACACAACGGGATTAGTAAGGGGGGAATATTTTGAGAGAGATTAATGACAATTTGCCTTTAAAAAAAACCATATACATTCATCGTAGTTTTTAATCACAGCACAAAGAAAATAAACTCACGTAGGCAAAGTTAACTAAGTTTTCCTCAGATTCTTCAGTGGACACCTGGGTTTCCGTGCAATGGCGAGAGAAGGCCAGGGGACAGGCCCTCGCCTCAAGCAGTCCCCCAGCACGGGCCTGTCACAGCAGGTCCCCTCAGGGGCAGGCCAGACAGCGCCCTTTCCAGGCTTTCCACCCGGAACAGCTTCCTTAGCCTCAGCCCGTCAAGGCCATCTGCTTCCGTTAGGAAAACAGCTGGGGAGGAGCCATCCCCGTGCGCAGCCTGTCCCGCAGACCCTCTAACGGCCCGCCCCCTGGTTCCCTCACAAGACGCGATCTGTCCGTACGCCACTGACAGCCCAACTCCTCGTTAGCGTTCATGACTCCTGTCCCTCAGATGGCCCCAGAGACTGATTTATCGCTTATTCCTTTGTTC
>RJWM01030235.1:0-23613 GCA_004363535.1 Dasyprocta punctata
TTTAAGCTGCCCAGTATGTGGTAGTCCAAGGCAACCTAGGAAATGAGTACCAGGAGAAGAATTTGAAAAACAGCAGGTGTTGGTGTCCTAGCTATCTGCGAAGCCTTTCTCTACGCTCTGGGCAGAGTCGCCTCCTCCTCTTCGATGTCCCACTGTGTGCTGTGCAGCTTCAATCTCAACCCTGACATTCTTTTGGGGAATTATTTGTTTTTATATTCATCTTTGACATTGTACTTGAATTGCACAGGGATCTGGCCCAGAGGAGGCCAGGCTTTCAATAAAGGCTGAATAAGAATCCAGATTTTCTGTTCCCAGTTGGTACCCAGCTCCCCGACAACCTCCTGCTTGCACGATAGCTCCACCACCACCGTCCACCGCCAGGCATCTGGTGCCCGCCTCTGCCCTTCCCCCACCCGGGGATGAATTAGGTGTGAATGAATCAAAAACATCAGGATTCGATTTGCAACCCTTCTGTTTCTTTTTAAGCCATGTGCATTTAGAATGAATCAGCCAAGCATGACTGAGAGTTTTGACAAACCCAAAATATTGGGGAAAGCATTCAAGATGTTTTGATGATCCCCAGTGCAAAGGTAGTCAGCCTATTGGCCCAACTGTTTGTTCGATTTGAAGTCAGTGAAGGTTTTGAGAAACAGTCTGCGCCAGCCTTCTGGGTGAGGATGTAAGACTCACAGGGACTCTGCCACCCTGCCTCTTCCAGGGACACGTGGTCCCAGGACACAGTACCCACGCGGCAGCCCGAGCTGACTGGGGTAGAGTCACGGGCCCTGAGAGTCTGTCCGCATGGTGACAGAGTGGCTGCTCTTGGCCTGAGGCTGGGGTCCCAGAGGCTGCTGTCCTGGGAGTCTGAGACTTCCCCCTGCTCCTGGGGCCTTAGATTGTCCTTCTGGACATCTGTAACCAGGCACGGTGCCAAGACTCTTGTACAGTTTGATGCAGGGGGCAGCGAGAATGAAGAGGTCAAATGGCTTCAAAATGAGTGTGTAGACTTCTGCCTCTTTAAGAAAACAATGAATCACTTGTTTCTTATCACAAAAGCAATGCCTGCTTTTGTTTGTGTGGAAAATAAACATATAAAGAACCACTTTTGAAGGAAAATATCCACTTATAACCCACAGCATACAGACAGCCACCATTAGACGTTGTTCTGTATCCTTCCAGACATTTCTTCTCTCTGCAGGTCTATGCATTGCATGGGAATAATCATGTCACACACTGCTTGGTTCTGGAACAGAAATGTGCTCCAACATGAGCAGAGAGAGGCCTCTGTGTAGAAGAGCAGGAGGGCTAAGTCCTCTTGTCATTACCCCAACCTGGGTGAGTTGTTCTTGGACAGAATTCTTGAACAGCTTCCTGATCAATGCAAGGTCTGCTGTAGGAAAGGAACTACAGCAGCTTTTCTGTACACCGATGCTGTATTCCCAGGTGACCTGGACACGATTGCAACCATCAGACTTGAAAGATGTAGGCAGACGGTGTCTTAGCTCATCTCCACTTTTTTTTTTTTTTTCATTTTCCAGGGTGAAGAATGCCCGAGAGGAAGACTTATAAATTGAGTTAGATGGAGACTCCAACAGTGGCTGCTGTTCAGATGTGTTCTCCGGCAACTGAGCAGTGCAGCCCCTGACACTGGAAACGCAGCAGTTGAACAAACAATTGCACTTTTCTCCATTCTGGATCATAACAAAGAGCAGAGGCGACTTGCTCTTCTTGCGGAGGGAGAGCAGTAATACACTTACTGACTTGATTCTGGGACTTACAAACTCTTCAGATTGCTGCTGTTGTCTGTTCTATAGCATCTCGATGGCCCGACCATCTTATAGGTCAGCGTGGTTTTCCCTAGACTGGGGACAGCGTGTAGGTAAGATCTGGAAATAGCAGGTTTCCTAGAAGTTTGGTGAGATACGTGTGTGTACAGTGGGTGAGCTTTGTGTGCCACCAAGTCAGTTTCCTGTATTCTTCCAGTGACCAGGAGCAGGGCTGACAAATTGTTTCTTAGAAGGTCAGATAGGAAATCACTTTAGCTTTGAGCACATGGTCTATCCTCCTGCTCCTGCACTCTGCTGTAGTGGTGCAAAAGCAGCCACAGATAATGTGCAAACCAATGAGCATGGCTGTGTTCCAGCAAAATTTTATTTACAGAAGCAGGGTGTGGGTTTGGTTTGGTTTCTCTTGCAGAGCCCTGATCTGCAGCATGCCAGACTCCTCCTCCAAAGGTGACTCAGAGCCCTTGCCTGGGCTTCTTCCCACTAAGAAACAGGTGTGATGTTGAGAGAGTGTTGTGGTCAGATTAGGCTGTGCTAAGAGATCAACATAGACTGGTTGACAAAACAACAGACATTTATTCTTTAGTGTTTCATGGGCTGTAAGTCCGGGTGCTGCTCCGTGAACCTGGCGAAGTCCCTCTTCCAGGTGAAGGATATCCAGCTTCTCCCGATATTTTCCATGGTAGAAAGAGGGCTACAAGACCTCTACCCTCATGCCTTAAATTACCCCCAAATACCTCACCTCAAGGGTTAGGATTTCAAATTGTGAATTTGGGAGAGATACAAACATTAGTCTGTAACAGAGCTCCTCTTAGAAGTTCAGAGTCGGTTGAGGGTAATTTTAGGCGTGTTGCTCTCACCCATGTGCTAGGGGAACTGAAAATCTGTTACCTTTAAGAAAAGTTCAGATAAAGAACCTCAGCTTGTCCATGATAGCCGAGGCGTCACCAACACGTTTGAACTGCAGACCTGGTTGGACCCAGGCCGTCTCTAGGAAACTGATGCTGCCTGGTGTCTTGTGGGGAACTCTGTGCTAACCTTTCTGTCTTCCCAAGCCTTCCTGCTCCGTGCCCTACTCATGAGGTTTTGGTGCCTTATTCTCACTTACTGTAGGCCAACTTGTGTTCCCACTGCAAAGCACCATCTTAGCTTCATGAAGGCCTCCTAATGTTTACAGAAAAATTTGAGTTGATAGCTAATTGGGCTGTCATTGTATTTCGGGCTTCTAAAACCAATAGCCACAGCAAGGCAGACCTACACCCCGTGTCAGGGCCCTACTCTCAGGCCATGCTGTGTCCCCACCTGCAGCAGCTCTCTCCTGCCCACCTCCGTGTTAGGATGAGCAATGTGGGTGTCTGACCAGGATAATGACCACCTTCTCACCACCAGTGCTGCCTTCCTTGCTGCCGTCTGGCTTGTGGCTTGTGACAGTTCCAGAGTTCCATCTGGAGGATCTGTTTTCTGGGATGTCTTGTGAGAGCAACTCTCTTATGTTAGATGCTCGCAATGAAGTAGATTCGGAGACAAGAGCTTGTGGGCAGGTTGTTGATTGGGGGATGTAAGTCCAGGGAAAATGAGTGGAGATATGGACGGAAGGGGTCGGGGAAGACAGGAAAGCAACGTGAGTTTGCATTGTCAAGCTGGTCGCTACTGGGGTGCTGCCATGATTTTTCTCATAAGGGTTCATGTGCAAAAACTTGGTCTGCATGTTGTCTGCTTGTTGAGAGGCAGTGGAACCTTAAAGGGGTGATGTCTCATGAGAAGTGGTTGGGTCTTTGGGGGTATGGCCCTTGCCATTAATGTTGCTCTCACAGAGTGAGTTGCTTTTTGAGACAGCAGGGTGTTACACAGTGAGGCCGCCCCACATGCTTGACCCCTTCTGCATGCAACTGGTTCCCTTTGCGTTTCTGTGCTATGTGGTGGTGCAGTCAGGATGTTGGTGCCGTATTGTTTGGACCACACAATCATGAGCATCATGAACTTTCCTGGTTGCTTTTCTCTGGTTGCTGAGACAAAGTATCCAACACCCAAAACTAAGGAAGGAAAATTTTATTTGGCTTACAGTTTGTGAAGGTTTCAGTCCATAATCAGCTGGCTCCAAGGCAGGGTGGCGTGGCTAAGGGGCAACCATTCATGGTGGCTGCAAGTGACAAAAGCAAAAGGGCAAAAGAAGGAAAAGCAGGCCTCCTTCCCTTCTATTGTGTAACAGTTACCCACCCCTGGGTGGGTGCAGCATTCACACCACCAATCCCAGTGCTAGACAGCAAACCAATCACAAACACTAGATTCAGCTGCTTCCCTGACTGCATGAGGCTCTGGGGCCACACAGACACAACCCATAACATGAACTAAATCAATCTCTTTATAAAGTACTGAGTCTCAGTATTTTGTTGTAGTGACAGTAAACAGACCTGAGAATTTAAGAGTTACTCGCCCAGGTGATAGAATGTCCATTGTCTTTGTGGCTGTCCCATAGAGTGCTGTTTCCCTCTGATTCCTAGGTTTGCCTGTGCCTGATTACTATACGGGCTTCAGTAGATATTCTGCTTTGCAGTATCAACAAAGTCCCAGGTCAGAAAGTCAGAAATATATGGTGCAGTTGAGAAGACAAATAACCACCATGTTAAACCTGCAGGGTCATCGTTCCAGTAGTGGAACTGAAGTTTGAGTATGGATGGAAACACAAGAGGTGACAGGTACACTATGTGTGGGTGTGGGCTTCATAGATTTCTCCCCTCTAAGGCTCGTTTTGCTGCTAATGCATAGTTGTGCAGCTTCACTGACCAATTTTAAGTTTCTGGTATGTACAGTGTGATGCATAAAGCAGCAAACTAATTACTCAACGATTATTGGCTATACCATAGTCTCTATTCTTAGCTGACTTTAAAAGGTAATGGATGATTATATTGAAAACTCTAACCAGGGATTTAGCTCAGTGGCACAAGTGCCTGCGAGGTCGTGAGTTTGATCCCTGGTACAAACAGACCAAACCAAATCAAAACAAAACAAAAAGCAAAAGAAAATTCAAGCATGGCAAGTTGCTGTTTTGGGGTGAGCCTAGGCCAAATGGGTGTAAATCTGGCAAAAGGTGGGAAGAGACCAATTGTTGGTGTTGGGTGTTATTTTTCAGTATGTAATGTATAGTCCAAATTTTGGTGACCAAGATCTTGGAACCAAGAGGTGGAGGTTAAGTGCTGCATATTGTGACTGAACCTAATGATTGTGCCCAAAAAGTGCTCATTGGTTTGTGAGTCTGTGTGTCTTTTGAACCCTGGGAAGTAACCAAGGAAAGAATGATCTTGCTGGTGAAAATAGTAATTCTAGTGAATTAGAAGTCATGGTGACCTCTTGGCCATTGAGTTCCTGGAGTCAAGAGGCAAACAAAGAGAAAACAGTTGGCTGATGTGGCTGACCAGTAAGTGGAAACAGTGTTTGGGCTACACCATTGGAGCAGAGAAAAATACAGATGGAACTCTGATATTTCCCTGGCTGTATCCTATCACCATGCCCCTTTGTACAAGCTTAAAGATGAATGTTATACCCTTCAGGAACAGGACTGAGATCCTTTAGAAATGAAGTGGCAGGTCATTTCATTAGAGAAGACCTGGTGTGTTGTGTACTGGCAAAACATGGGAGAAATGTGTGTTGCATGGTGGCTGGGTGACTCCATATGCATTAGCTCCAGATTTATTTCCCTTGAGGCAAGAAAGAACGGCACTTCCTGGCCTGTTGGAGGGCAGCGTCTGGGACTGAGGGGAATGGAGCTGGGAGAAAAGGCTTCGTAGCTTTCACATCGTCTTCCAATTAAAACTTTGACTGGGTCTCCGTCTCTGTCAGCTCTGCTCTTCTTTGGGTTGCGGTTTACATACTCCTATGACATGTGTTGGAGGACATATGGCCATCTGCTGGGCATTTATTCCACTTGAAGAATTGGGGAAAATAGCATTGTTTTTATATAGGGGCCAAAATTACCTTTCTGATCGTTTGGGAGCAGAATGTAACATGCACGTGATTTTTAAAGGAGAAAACAAGAACTTTCAAATACAGCTCATAAGAGGTGACTGTAGAAGTCAGATCTTCTTCTGGTTTCCTTGAGTTGTGTCTGCGGGCTGAGCTACCATTTGCAGATGATCGCAGGCACAGACACATGCCATGTAGTCCCAACGGGGCCCCTGCTTCCTTCTACAGGATTCTCTCCAGCTGCTCTATCATGCTTCTCAAGCTCAGGTCACAGCCAACCACCTGACCTCTCCATCTCCCCAAATGTGCCTGCTGTGGCTTAGATCCTTCAGTGACTCACACGTTTGCAAGCTGATGAGATAGCAGGGTGCTCCACCCACCAGTGGCCCCACCCATAAAGGAGTTCAGTATGACAGTGTGCCGTTAGGGGCTGGGATCTGGCTGGAGGTGGGCCGCTGGAGGTGTGACTCGGAAAGGTGTCTTCCGGGCCCCACTCCTCCCTTCTCTCTGTGCTTCCTGACTGCCGTGAGTTGAGCAGCTTTTTCCTGCCATCCCCGGGTACCTTGCTGTCTCTGCCTTGGCGCCAGCTGAGTTTGGGTGGAACTCACTGGAAACCGAGGTGAGCGAAGCTCCCCTTTAAGTTGTGGGTGTCGGCTATCGCGTGCGCTTGTGACGGGAGAGCTGACTGACACAATTTCACTAGCTTTCACAGGAATGCGCCTTCGTACTCTAGGTTTTCCTTTAGGCAGAATGGACAGCCTTCAGGATACAATGCAGTGTGCTCTTCTCTAAGCCTCATCCAATGCCACTGTTAGAATAATTAGTTAGAAGCCATGAGGCTGAGCTGCCTCCAGTACCTTGGGTTCCTAAGTAACCAAACCAAAGTCCCTCTTGGTGTAAACAGTAAAAAGAAACTTCAGCTTCACCAGTCAGCGACTGCCAACTAACCTCTAACGACAGATTTTCCACTTGAACCAATCAACTTTTTTTTCTCTTGATCTGTGAACACCTTATAAAAATTTTCCCCTCAAGCCTCCATGGTAGGGCTCTGAAACACTTGTGGTCTGGTGCTGCCCAATTCATGAATTGCCGAATGCCCTAATAAGCTCTTTTAAAGCTTTAATGTGCCTAGGTTTATCTTTTATTTTAGTGAAAAATTAGACAGTAGCTAAAGCAGTAAGGGCAGATATTTCTTAAAGGAACTATTGCAAAAGTTATAAAGAGACCTTGGCATGGAAGTGGGCTTGGTTGCGAGTACAATAAGAAGAAATGGAAGGCAGGGAGCAAGTTGGGGGACACTGCATGGAACATTAATGAGAGGAAACACCAGAGCAGACGGGAGATTCCTGCTGACTTCATAGGAGTTTTGCATGAGTCAGGCCCAGTGATTGGTATCAATGCTGGGGACAGCAGAGGATGAAGAAGTGTCCATACTTTTGGCGGTGCGGGGCGACGGTGGGGGGAAGGGTAGTGAACTCCCTTCAAACTGACCAGCAGGACTCTTGCTACAGCCAGACTCTACATGGAGAGACACTGAAGCCCAAGCTTGAGCCTTAGTTCAGAGGAATTATATGAACCTGACCAAAATTTGGTCAAGGAAATGCTGCTACTACCTCACCCACAATCAAGTTAAGTTAATAGTGTTTTCCAATCCTTCCTTTGCAGTATCTGCCACCCGATCTGCTCTTATTTCTAGATGATTGCTTTGTAAGGAATGGCCTGCATGGTACTGCGTATGTGACGGCCTTCCCCACAGGGCTCGCAGAGAAGAGAATCTGAAACCTGTCTTCAGAGGTGCGTGCTGAGTAGCTGAATGGATGGACAGGTGAAGGGGCCCTTGGGACCCTGGCCTCTAGTGACCCCTCCAGAAGTGCTGGCTCTGCTGGATGGTGTTGGTGCTGGGGATTCTGGTCCTATACACAGCTGCCCCATTTAAATTATTTGCTCTTTATTTTTTCTAGGCCCCAAAGACCTCCAGGCACAATAACCTCTTCCCCTGCATGAGATTTGCAAGTCATCAATTTCTGACCATGGCCCATTTCTTTTGTCAGGGGGAGAAAGTGATTCCCTCCAGTCCTCTGAGTTTACAAAGCAAAGCTGTCCAGATGTGTCTGGCCTACCTCTCACTGCTCCCTCTCCCTCCCGCCCCCCTAATATTGCCTCCAAATGAAATTCATTCCTGGAAGAAGGGAGAGGGAAGGATTAGGGAGTCCACATGCAGATTCTTTCAAGCTTTGGGGGAGAGCAGATGGTTCCAGTCAGTGTTTTCTTTGCTTGCAGATTTTGTTGCTTAAGGCAAAACACAGGCTGTGGATACCAAGGCTGGCTCACTGCGCACCCTTGGGGTGGAGCAGGCTCCACCCAGGCTGGGTCAGTGCAGGTAGGAAGGAGTCTGGCTCTTGCCAGTGTCAGAGTCATGATATGCTCTGGGGTCTACAGTAAAAGGTTTGTACCAGGTCACCTGTCTGCGTGGGGTTAATGCTCTTTATAATGAGTTATATTCAGAAAAGCTGCAGTCCTGCAGACTCAGTGAGCTTGGGAGAGTCAGCACCAGCATTCTAGAAGAGTTTGACTTTGGTTTAGCTTTGAAAAACGGGGGCTTATTTGTTAGGAAGGACAAAATATGATGAAACAATTTGGTAAACTAATTTCTAGCCAATAAATATTTGTTGAATGTGCTGGACCCCTGTTTTAACAAATCTGTCTCTTAAAAGAAAGTGAGTCATTTGCAGATGAAGACTCTGTAAATCAAAGGATTTGGTGCCTTAATGACTGGGTATTTCCTCTCTGCCAGACACTGTGCTGCTCGGCAGAGAAGAGACAGAAGCAGGAATTGTAAAGTAAGCACAGAGCCTAGCAGTTAGGAGGATGTGGGAGGTTGTGTGTGGAATTCAGAGCAGCACCCAGAAGGGAGCGCGCAATTCTGTCCAGGGGGTCAAGGACGCTCCACAGAGAACATGAGTCTGAACTGAGATTTGAAGGAAAATAGAATTGCTTTGGCTGGGTGTGACAGAATATAAGGAATGGGGAAAGGTGCTTCAGGCTGGGAATAGCAGACTCAAAGACTCATGTGCATTTGGGGAAAACTGTAAGTTATTTGCATTTTCAGGTGTTTGTTGGATGATTATTTTTTAAAAACTACTGTGTGGCAGGAACTGCCCTGGCACTTAGGATAGAAGACTGGCTGAAGCAGATGTTATGTTAGTTTGCCAGAGTGGCCAGGGCGAAACACCACAGACTGCGTGGCTTGGGTGAGTTCGTTTTAATACCTTAAAATTCCAGGAACTGGAAGTCTGAGATCAGAGTGGTGGCAGGATCAGCATCTTCTGAGGTCTCTCTGCTTGACTCGGACATGGCTGTCATCTCCTTGGTTTCACATGGTCTTTCTCCTTCTTATAAGATTACTGGCCACATTGGATGAAGGCCCACCTTAAAGTCCTCATTTTAACTTCATTACTTCTTCTTCTTCTTCTTTTTTTTTTATTGCGGCACCGGGGATTGAACTCACAACTTTGTGCCTGCCAGACAGGCACTTAAGCCACTGAGCCAAACTGCCGGCCCTAGTTTTTGAGGCAGGGTCACACTATGTAGCTCAGGTCGGTCTTGTGCTCACGTTGTAGCCAAAGCTGGCCTCGGACTCACAACGTCCCACCTACCTCAGCCTCCCGAGCATTGCTTCTTTTAAGATCCTATCTCCAAATATGATCACATTGAGGGGTACTAAGGGTTAGGACTTCAACATATGAATTTTAGGAGGGTACATTTCGGCCCATAAAACTAGCAAAGGTTTCCATTATTGTGATGATGATGATGATGATGATGTGTGTGTGTGTGTACAAAAAATAAATATACCAATAGACAAACTTAGTACTTTCGGATAATGGTCAGTACTGTGAAGAAAATAAAATGCAAGCAATGGCACAGAAACTGACCATTCATTAAAGTTTATTGGAACACCTTTCATGGCTGAGATTTGGGTTTGCCTTTGGGGAACAAAATGCCCAATCAGACATGATCTAATGCTCATCCTAAAAAGGCCTCAGACTGAAGAAACCTATGGGTACCCCAGAAGTACACGAGGCATCCCCAGGTTGGGAGATGTGTGGTCAGTGGGCAGGGGAGGTGGCAGCGTACTGGCTATGAGCGTCATGCAGGAGTGATCAGGCACAGCCTGCCAGGGAAAATCCATTTTCCTTTGGGTCCTGGAAACAAACTTCTCTTGCTACCAAAGAGAGCACGGAGCAGAACATTCTTTGATCATGGTAGCTGGGGCACCGTGCCTCGCGTCTTGTCCTTTCTCTGCACCTGAGACCAGGTAGGCACAGGGGCCCAGCTCAGAGGAGACTGGAAGGTGCCAGCCACAGTAATTTATTGTTAGCAGCGGTCACTTACTGTGGACCACATGGCGGATAGTGGCTTGGACCTGCAGTGAACCTTGGGTAAGTTCTGAAGCAGAGACTGACAGCATAGGCTGCCTGAAAAGCAATGGTGTCAGCACAGACCTGGACAGGATAACAGCAGAAGGAGTTCTTGGAAGGAAAACTGCAGAAACCAGGCAGAGGAAGGGGGAGAAATCCACTGGGTCACCCTAAAACTGGAGAATTGTCACTGGTTGCTCCATGAGAAGCTGGGAGACTATAGCATAGGCCCTCTGTTAATATTTAGGGCAGGGGCTCTTGAAGTTTAATGTACTTAAGCGTTCCTTGGAGAGATGGGTGAATGTGCAGATTACCAGGCCTCCTTCTGTCAGTGTTCAGTAGGGTGAGTCTATGGTGGGGCCCCGAAATCAGCATTTTGAACAAACCACCCCTTCTCTACCCAGCATGTTTTGAATGTAGATAGGTGGATTACTGATCACACTGAGGAATTCTGATTTTTCCTTACTAAAAGTAAGTAGAATTTAAATGAATATGATAAATTGTATATAGGTTTTTATTTTATTAGTAGTTTAGGTCTTCTCAACTCATCCTTTTAGGTGACAAAGTTCCATAGCTACAGCACTAGGAAAATACTGTTATGTGCATATACCTGGACCAGGTAGACCTACCTATCTCATTTATCCTTTGTCTTAGTTTGTTTTCCATTGCTATAACAAAATACCCATGGCTGGATAATGAGTAAAGTAAAAAAGGTGTATTTAGCTGATAATTTTCAAGGCTGAAAGTCTAAGGTCAACTGGCCCTGTTCGTTTGGCCTCATGAAAATATATGATAGAAAAATCACATGGCATATATCAGGTCAGGGGGCAGGGAGGAGTCAGTCTTGCTTTCATGAAACTCACCAGCCTCCTTTGAGAACTGCCTTAATCTCTTTCCAGAGAAGTGCCCACAAATCACTCCCCCTAGGCTCTCCTTCTTCAAGTTCCCACTTCCCACCACTGCACTGTCACACTGGGTGTTGTGGTTTGTTTAAATGTCGCCCCCCACTCCAAGCCTCATGCAGTCATGGAGGCAGCTAAATCTAGCATTTGTGATTGGCTTGTTGTCTAGCACTGGGGTTGGCGGTGTGAGTGCTGCACCTGCCCAGGGATGAGTAACCAGCGTACAATATAGCAGAGGGAAAGAGGTGTGTTTTCTCCCCTTTTCTGCTCTTTTTGCTCTTGTTGTTTGTGGCGTGGTGAACAACTGCCTCTCAGCCACACCACCCTGTCTTGGAGCCAGCTGAGTATGGACTGAAACCTCCAAAACTGTGAGCTAAAGAAAATCTTTCCTTCCCTAATTTTGGGCATCAGGTGTTTTGTCTCAGCAACAAGAGAAAAGTAACGAAGACACTGGGGATCCAGTTTCTCATGGCTGGACACTTAGAGGACACCCTCAGACCCCCTGCAAACCACAGCATCATTCTGCTGGCCAGGGTGTGCGGAACCAGAGGCAAGCTCTTCAGGTTGCTGACTACAGCAGGGGCTGAGGAGTCCCCTGGGGACTTTGGTGACCACTTAGCTCAAGCTTCCAAAGCAACTGGAAGGAAGAGGGAGGAGACTTGTTATGTAGTTTTAATATAATTATTCATAACATTTGCTGAGAGCATACTGTGTGGTGTACACTTTGGTTTCTCCAGAAGTAGACTCTGAGATGAAGGTTGAAGAGCCAATAGTTAAGCTGGGTGATGCTCCCAGATGTACCCACAGGGAAGTGGGAAAGGAAGGAGAAGGAAGAGGGTACAGAGCTGAGACATGCTGGGTCCTCTTGGGTCAGCTGACGAATTGATCCAGGGACCGAGGGGCTGCTGGGATGAGGGCCCTTCAGTGCAAAACTCAGGGAAGTGCAGCCAGATTGGGATGCCTTGGTCACCTAGCAGGGGCGTCAATGCAGTGTATACGCAATGTTCTCCCAACTGGGTCGTGTGTCTACTAACTCGCTGTCTGCTATTGCCCAGCACGGATGCAACATCAAGATTCCCTTGACTTTCCCAGATCCAGCTTCTTCCTGCAGCTCTTGGACGCCTTGGGCGAGTAGATCTGCCTGTGGATAGTGGGACTGGGTCTCTCTGAACAGGCAGCAGGCGCAAGGATGCTTGCATTGCATCTCGCAGCTGCTGCTTTCCTTCCTCACTTCCTCTCTCTTTGCTCATGCTGCCTGGGCTTGCACCTCCCTAGTAGAGCATGGGTGCCATGCTCAGTCTACTTTCTAGAAGACCAGGTCCAAGTCAGCTGGCATTTGGGTGATTTACATTCAAGCCTCAGCTCTGGTTGACTTGCTGTGTCTTTTGGATAATTAATTCCTCTTTTCTGGGCCTCAGTTCCCTACTTCAAAATAAGGAGCTAGAACTATGGAACCTCATGGTGCCTTCCCCATCTTCATAGTCTCTGCTTCTGTAGATTCCCCTGAAAGGCCTCTGTAAGTTCTCTGTTAAACACGAGCCACGGCCCCTTTCAGCTCAGTCATATCACTCCCCTCCCCATCATTCTTAATGAATTTTGGTTTCCTGGGCAATTTTTATTTAAAAGAACAAGGGAAGACAGAGGAGAGTAAGTTTGGAAACTCACAGACTCTATGCCCCAAGGAGATTTTCCTAGAACATTGTTTTAATGGTGGTGGGGGGCTTGCTTTGCAAGGAAATTCAGTCGTTCCAAAATGGCCTTTGAAACCAAAGACTGTGGAAAAGTTTAAGGAAAAGCACAAAGTGATTGGGGATAAATAGTTCCATATGAGTTACTGGATATAATATTCCTCCTTGTACTACTCAATTCTGGGTGAAAGCAGAGACTACATGCTTGGTGTGTGCTAACAGATGTGTGTTCAGGTTTAATGGGATTTTTAGAAGGGTCAAGAATTCCCCTAAAGAGTACTTATTCTACTCTGTTCTCTGAAGGTCACACAAAGCCACCTGAAATTCCACCTCCTTTATGTTCCCAGGCCTTAGAAGTTTTGTTCCCTTATAAGTAACTTGGAGAAGTCAGCAATAGTAATGGTGATAATATTAGCAATAATATAATCCATATTGTGTACTGACTGTGTGATGCGTGAACTCTTTTAGATTTCACAAAACGAGCAGCTCAGCAGCTTGCCAAGGTGGTGCAGTGCTGGAGGTGAGGCAGGATCTTAGGGCTGTTAGGTCCCAACTATGTGATCCAGTCGCTGTGTGAAACGGAGAGGGGAACTGTGACTGGGCCTCAACCTGCACCAGGAACCACTTAGACCACTTCCGGTGTCAGTGTCTGACAAATGCTTATTTCTCTGAGTGCTAGAGTTAAATAACTACTATGGGCAGGCCTTGCGGTAGCAAAGAGTGATTGAATAGAGCTCCTAACTTCTCAGAGCTGACACTGAATGAAGGCGATTAGGCACACTGTGATTGTCACAGATAACTACTTGGTAGACCGGGGTATGGGGATACTGGCAGGCAGGGTGCTGGTAAGGGTCCTGGCTCTGGGGTTGTGTCGTGGTTAGAAGTCTGGTTGTACTGTTTCCTAGCCATGTGACTTCGGGAAGGTTAATTAACCTTCTTGAACCTCAGCTTCAAGGAAAAATCAATCACCTGCGTAGGACTGTGCATTGTCACACAAGATTCAGCATATGAAAATACATGAGAAAGAAACACATTAAAATTAATGGAATTATAGGATTATGAGTGATTTTTTAAAACATTTGTTTCTATGGAGAACAAAAATACACATAAAAATAACAGGAAATATTTATGAATTCTAGAGTTGGCAGCAGAATTGATTTTTTTTTTTTTGAGGGAGAATTCTTTATTGTTTAGGAAAACTACTTAAATAGGACTCTGGTTTTGGGAAGGCATGGCCAGAAGCTAGTCCATAAGGAGCGGTTGAAGCAGAGGGCAGGATGTTTAAATGCTAGGCATAATCAATTAAAAGGTGCACTTCTCTGTATACCAAGCAAATCGTGATGCTGCCTGTGGCAGAGAGCAGCCAGTCGTTCAGCACATTTATTTCCTTTCACTGTTGGGTACGAGTCAACGGAGATTTTCCAGTCTTTGCGCCATGAGCACAGTCATGTGTGCTGTGCAGACTCGTGGGCGTGGCCCACAGAACGCCGTCTGTACCTGGCCCCCTCTCTTGTCTTGTTTGCTGAGTGTTGATGCAGACGACACGGAGAAGGGGGCAGACCCTCCGTGAGCCTGGGCCCCGGTGGTAGTGTGGAGCAGAGCTGTGCCGGCGCCCGTCTTCCATGGTCTGAACTTCTCAGGCAGGACAGTGCTTGCTGGGGCTGGAGATAGAGGACCCTTGTGCGAGAGTCCGTGCCACCTTCTATCAGGTTTTTAAAAAAAACATTTAGTTTTCTGTTACAGTCCCTTGAAGAACTTCAAAACTTGAGCAGAACTGGTTAATGTCTCCGGCCTAGAGAACTACAGCAAGGCCGTTGTCTGCATGTGGGAAGACCAGGGAAGACGCTTCGAGGGGTCTGGTACCACTCAAGCAGATCTGCTCCTGGGTATTATAAACACTAATATTCTTGGGATAGAGTTTCCTAATGGTTGTGCTCGAAGAGTTAATGAAATGAAAATCTAAGGGCTCCCAACAGACTGCTGCCTTTCCTCCCGTACCGAGTAAACACAAGTTTATCCCTTGTTCTTGAGCGGTGGCTTATCAGCACAGTCTGCGTGAGTTCTTGGAAGTGTGTGACCCTGGTCTCCTTCATATACCCCAGCTTCCCATTTCCTCTCCAGGGGCAGGATCTGAGCTGGTAGAGCAGATCATTGTATCCCCCTAAAAAGCAAGGCAGCCCAGAGGATGTGTGGCTCTGAATGTCACATGAGGTGAACACAGGCCTTAACACACTGGCATGAATGAGTTCATCGAAAATGGGTGGGGGAAGATATTCTAAACCTTTACAGTGTCTTTGGAAGACACTATTGTGTGCCAGGATGCTAGGTGCTAACATTTGTCAAATTATTTACTCACTCCAGCTACACGATGGGATGCGACTCTGAGTATTCCATGTCAGAGAGGCGGAAAATCAATGCTCGGAAAGGTAAGGATGAGAGCACAGTTGGGGATGAATCCTGGTTGCTATAATTGCAGAGCTGTGTGCTCGAGCACTGCACCCTAAGAGACGTAAAACATAACTGGAGATGTATTTTTTCTTGGAGATGAGGAAGAAAAGACTCAGAAGGGATGTAATTGCTGTTTCCTCAAATCCCTGGGAAACAGATGCAATCAATGTACCGGGGGGCAGCAACACTGGGAGCAGCGCAGCTGATGAATGGCAGAGCCGGAACTGGAACCAGGGGCTCTGGAGATATATTCTGCATCCATAAAAGAGAAAACAGTAACAGTTGTGTGAAGTTCTCAGGAAGATGAAGTAAAGTAACATTTGGGGACCACACAGGCCTGACGCTTAGTAAGTGTTCAGCTCCAAGGCCAGCTGCCATGGTCTGTCTCATGCCTCCCAGAACGAGTGGTTCTGTACGCTCAGCCAGCAGCAGAGGCAGACATGTCAGCCCAGAGGCTCAGCTGGCCAGATCTGGGGCATACGCAAGTCCTTGGCGACCCCCTGGTGCAGAGGTGGTGGTCAGGGCCACAGGACCACACCCCACCTCTTTGATATGGGGCTGTCTATGACTAGGAGAGAAGAACAAGGGTCCACAGGACAAGAAAACAGGATTCTGGTAGGGTCTGCTCAGGCTGGAGATAATATAGGAGCTTGGAGTGGGGACAGAAATTCTGTCAGTCGTCATCCTGGGCTACCTGGGCTGTCCCTGTAGGTGACCACCTCCAGTGTTGACGGGGAGGTATTTGCTGCCTTCTCTCTCCTTCCAGCTATTGGCTGTATGTGGCGAGGCCCCCGCAGCACCTGCCGTGGGGTGGCAGCAGGCCTGGCCGGGCCTCCTGCTGCCCACTCCGCACCGCACACTGGCTAGGGACGGTGCGGCGCCTGTCCATCCTTCAGTTCCCTGGCCTTGTAGTGTCTCATGGGGGCCTGAGCTTTGCAGCCAGGCAGCTCTGGAGCGACGCCTCGCTAGGGTTTGTATAGAAGAGGGGGCGGGAAGCTCGCAAGGTCACTGCAGGTGTTCAGTGCTGCACCCGAATCAACCGGACTAGACATTCAGTACATCTTAGTAGTTGTAATTGTTTTAAGTAAAATATGAATTTTTATTTAAAACTAAAATTTTTAATACTATAAACACAGCAATGAAATTAAAAACTTTGCAGTGTCAATACGGAAACAAATCCAGATGCCTCGGTTGAGGCCGACGCACAGGAATGAGACGTAAGAGGCCGGCACCGCTGTTTGCTCTGCTCCCAGGAGTCCGCAGCCCTGGCTGTTGTGTAGGAGGTTCGGGGAGGCCCTGGGTCACAGGCCCAAATCCCCACAGTGTAGCTGTGTGGATGCGTCGCCCACGGCCTCAGTCCTGTGCAGGCAAGTACGGCTGTGGTAGACCACAGTGGTACCATCTTTGAGGGCTCTGTGAAGCTTCCTCACTGAGCCTCATTTTACCCAGTTAGTACACCTCAGTCTTGAGCCCTCAGCTGGACCTCAGGACCCCTTTCTTGAATGTCTGGGCTGGGTGGGGCTGATCTCCTTTTCACCCCCCTTGTAGCATTCTCATTACTTTCCAGACGCTTTGTTCGGTTGTCTCCTCTTTGCTAGAAAGCCAGCTCTGGGAAGAGAGAGAATCGGCTCGTGTTTGTAGCACTTGCTTGCCCTCTGGGCCTGGAAAGTGCTCAATAAACATCGATTGGAAGAGAACATTGCAGTTTAGTTCCTTGTGTGCTTCCTTCGTAGCTGTGTGACTCTGGAAAAGTCAGTCTTCCCAACTACGGTTTCTTCATTACTGAGAGAAGGGTAATCTCCACCATGCTGTCCAGCTCTGCTGCCCCGCTACCTGTTGCCTGCCGTCTGCAGCTGTCTGTGCCCTGACCCCACCCCCCAGCACAATCTTGCCTCAAGAATGCCAGGAACTCACTCCGTCCAAGGGTTCCTGTTCTCTGGGGAAACTTCCGCTCTTCAAATATCTCTCTGATGTGGTGCTTGGCAGCGCTGACCATGCCTCGGGCCTGCTCGGGTTGGGTCACTGGATGGGGTCAGGTTGGGTCAGCACAGAGAGCGCTCCCTACTTTCTGGGCTCTTGGCAGCCTTGCTCGTGTGCCTTCCTGTAAGGGGCGGCGGCAGAGGGCCGGGTGTGCCACGCTGGGACGAAGCCTGCTGCGACGCTGACGCGGCTGAGGGCAGGGGAGGCTGTGACTCAGTGTTTGTGAGGTGACAACAGCAGTGGCATCGGAAGTGGTGAGGCGAGTTCATCGCGCAGGGAGACGGGGTCCAGGTCACTTCCGTCCGTGGCTGCCCTGACTTCCTGGCTGTGTTCTCACTCACATCAGTTTAGCCCTTCTGAGCCTCAGCTCCTGTATCTGCAAAATGTCTGTGTTGACAGCCAAACTTGCCGCTCCCTAGCAAGACTCAGAAGCTATGGTAGCAAGCGCCTCTCGGGGCCCAGCGGTATCCAGTCGTCGGGATGTTAAGGGGAAGGCTTGCACCCCTCCAGATCTCTCACTTGGTGCTCAGTGACTTGGACTCGGGCTCCCCAATACTCCAGTGTTGGACAGAGCAACTTCTCATACGGAGAGGGTCAGGAGGCCTTGAAAGCATCATCCCAGCTGGGGTCTTGTCTATCCCCATGCCACAAAGAATTTCTACCTTTATAACTTGTCTTGAAATGGTCAAGCCTGTCGGTCTCATTGATAAGGTATTTTTACATTGTACATTCGTGGCTGACCAAGGAATCACTTTTTTATGAAATAACTGTAAGCAATCTCGGTGCCAGCAGGATCACAGTGGCCTAAGCGCGTTTCCCATGGCTTTCAGAGGTAGTAAAATGGCTTACTGACTGCTCTCCCTCGGGCGGCCAGGTAGGCAGAGCGCCGTCTGCCCCTGGAGGAGGGGTGTGTGTGCTCTGAACCGGGCCCTCCTCCCGAGTGTTTGCTTCAGAGTCCTGCGCGAGAATCGAAAGCACAGACAGAGGTGAATCTCTACCGCCCGATCCTCCCATCCCTGGTCTGTGGGCTCCGCCCGCTTGGGACTCAAGTGACAGGAAGCCCAGCGGCCACGTGGCCATTTCAGGCTCCTTCACACCCGTGGCAAAGGGGCCACAGAGGGGCATAGCGTGCTGTCCGGGCAGATTAATCCCGACTCTCAAGGGTGAAAGAAATTGCTACCAAAGCCAGGCAGGAGGAAGTCTAAATGGAATTCACCAGTTCTTCTGTGGGCTTGTCTACTTTTAAAATTTGTATTATTTTGGAATTTAATTAAGGAAGACATGTCTTCGTTCTGGCAAGGCCATCAGTGGCTCGGCTTGCCCCACGAGGCCGCGCTCTCTGACCTGCGGACAGGCTGGCCGAGCACAGAGCAAATCCTATACTTTCCGCTCTAACTGTGGCTTCACAGTGCTCCGGAGGTGTCCGGGTTGCATGCGAGGGGTCCAGCTGGGGCGATGGCGGCCAGGGCTGCGGCGGGCACAGGGTCTCCTCGGGCCGGGCTTGTGAGCGGGGCCCCTGTCCTGCCTTCGGCTCGTCTTCTAGCCCTTCTGGTTTCCGCACCATCACCGTCTCTTCTGCTTAATCGGCCAGGCTCTGCTTCCGATTCTTGCAGCAAGAAATACAGAAATTGAAGGAACAGTAACAATAATAACGATAAACGAAGTCCTTTCTTGAGCACCTACTGTGTGCCAGGCACTGCGTTATACACCCCTGCACTGCTTCACTTCCTCCTGCCAACTGTCCTGCAAGTTTGGAGGTTTTTATTTTTGTTTTTCCTTCTGCATTGTTTTTTAGTAGAAGAGGTAACTGAAAGTGATAGGAATCTAAAATTTGTTCAGAAAATAGGGATTATGTATCTGTGAAACTTGAAAGGCAGAAGAAAAATGTCCTAGAGATTATGCATGCCTAACTAAGGAGTAAAGACAAAAGAATGCTTTAGGCTTTTTATTATGGGAAAATTCAAAACATGGGCAAAACACAGATAATACAATGCATGCTTGTATACTGACCGGGTTTCTGCAATCTCCAATGTACATGCTAGTTTGTGCCTAATAACTATGCTGTTTTATCTATAACTACCCTACTTGTTTATTTATGTAGGACCTAGGTAGTTCAAGTGAATTTTCTTGAATATTGTGAGGTTTAAGAGTTTGGAATTTGGGTCAGCTATATATAAAGGCAGTATTAATTATAATTCATGTTAAGTTCTCCAACTATATAAATAAAATGAGTATGTTAAAACATTATTTAAAATTAAAAGGCAAGGCTAGGCATGGTGTCATATGCCTGTAATCCCAGCACTTGGGAGGCTGAGGCAGGAGGATCACTGCAAATTTGAGGCCAGCCTGGGCTACAGAGTGGGTTCAAGGCCAGCCTGAACTGCGTAGGGAAATCTTGTCTCAAAACGACAAAAAAAAAAAAAAAAAAAAAAAAAAAAAAAAAAAAAAAAAAAAAAAAAAAAAAAAAAAAAAAAAAAAAAAAAAAAAAAAAAAAAAAAAAAAAAAAAAAAAAAAAAAAAGGAAAGAAAGAAAGAAAAGGCAGATAATGATCCATAAAATTTACTTGTTGCAAACATCACACTGAAAATCCACAAAGTCTATTTTCACCTTTGAAATGAAAGATTTTAAAAATGAATATTCATATTCTGTTGATGGGAAGATAATTTAGTGTACCTTATTGGAAACTAATTTGACAAAATGTTCTGTAGACGTGAAGTTTATGTCCTTTGATTCACAAATTCTGAAAAGAGCATTTTCTCCAGCAGAAAATTATGGTAAGCATGACAATAGTTCTATACAAAGAATTCCGTGATAACCTGACTTAGAAGAGCAATCGGAGAAAAATCACAAAGCCTAACAATAAGAGAATGGTTATGCAAATTGTGGTGCATAGGTAATTTAGTACTATTTTCTTTGGAAAATGCAAAGCATGGTCTTACTTATGTAAATTTATCTTTTCACACATAGAAAGACATTGGAGAGACATACACCGTGTTAACAGTTGTTATCTTGATCATGGGATTATGGGTGTTTGTAGTTTCCTCTTTTTTTTTTTTTTGAAACTAGGTCTGTATAGTGCACATCCTGCCTTGAGTTCACTACGTAGCCAAGGCTGGCCTCAAACTCGCAGTGATCCTCCTGCCTCAGCCTCCTGAGTGCTAGTATCACAGGCATGCACCACCATGCCTGGCTATAGTTTCCTCTTTAATCTGTTCTGTAGTTCTCCTTTTTTCCTGAGGAACATTTATTCTCCTTTAGACTCAGAAAAACAATTGATGTAAGATAATGCTTTCCAGTGAAAAACTTCGTTATTGTGAACCAAGATAGCAGTGCAAATGGTTGCTTATTGCTAATACTAACAAGAATTTTTCAGTACTTAGTATGTGTAATAATACTTATGATAGCAATTGCTGAGTGCTTACTATATGTGAGGCACATAGTTAAACATTTAAATTTATGATACCAATTGGTGCCTGCCTCATAGACTTATAGCAAGGGTTATAATCCTTCCAGTTGCATAGATGAGAAAACTGAGACTCCTAAGGGATAAGTGACTTGCTCCAAGTCCCAAGCTTGATTGGTGGGGCGAGGACTTGAATTAGGATGGTTTGACTCTCTTGCCCTGTTCTTTCTGTCTGAAGTTCACAGGCCAGCCCTTCCTGAGTACGCCTGGAGGTCACTGCCTCTGGCCATCAGTAGCTGAGCCCAGCCTTGCTCATAGTTAGGGCCAGCTGGTGGTCAGAGGACCAGTTTGAAAACAGAAATCCGATTTCCAGTCAGGAAAACAGATTTTCTTCTTATTTCCTTCAATGGAAACAAGAGTTGAGGGGCTCTCTGCTGAGCTTTCCCTAGAGACAGCCTCTGTGCCCCACCCCATCTCCTCCGGGCTCCACCCCAGCCCTGTGGAACGTCTCCAACGGGTCACAGCCAGCGCCACCTCCAGGCCATCCCGTCAGGCGCCCAGCTCACAGAGGTCATCTTATTTTCTTCATTTTCCTGGTTCCTGAGAAAGAGTGGCGGGGGGGCTGGGTCACTTTGTCCTCCAGACCTGACCAGTTCGGACCTTGCAGGGTAGTGGTAAGGATCAACAACAGACGTGGAGAGCCTTTTGTTCAATAGACTCCACCAGACAGGATCACAGGAGCTTCAGGCCTGTGAGTACTTCACCTCCTGGCCTGGCACCTTATATAGCTGTCTTCCACAAGCAGTGGTGTGGGTGGGTGGCAGGCTGTGACATCCCCCACCCCTGCTCCTCCTGGACCCTCCGGCTGTGCATCCGATTGCAAAGGGCGCGGGCCACTGGGTCCCTGTGACAGTCTGTGCCTGGGTCTGAACACTGCTGGAAGCTGGGATTCAAGGAGGTGAATGATCTCCTGTCTCAGAATCAGAGCTGTGTCCCTTGCCAGGGTGACTCCCACCGTAAGCATGTCCCCAGGGTGCCCTGGAGATGAGGAGCATGTGACCTGTGTGTCACACACTCAGACGCCAGGGGCCTGGGCACAGAGGTTCTGATTCCACTGCAGACCAGTCACTGGCTGTTAGGGTGACTCAGCTGTCACATGCGATTTATAAACTCCGGAGGACAGAGAGTGCCATGGTGACAGGAATGGGAAGTTCTTCTTCTTTAGATGTATTTTCATCCTAAAAAGGAAAGATTTGAGATGGCTAACACAAGTACAAAGAGTAGGAAAAATAAAAGCATGAAAATGAAACAAGAAATCAGGGTGGAGGGCATAGGGGAGAAAAGATTTCTTTTCCCACACTGCAAGGTTCTAAATTGACGCCCCTAGTACAAAGTCAGATTAACAAGAGCAAACAATACCCACTTTATTTAATGCAAGGTTTGGACAGCACAGCAATCATCAGGAACCAAGACCCAGAGGGAAAACTATTTCTATGGAAAGCGCTGCAGCAGCTGGCTTGGCAGACGGAAGGGTGTGCTACGTGGTAATAAACCCGGGGACTTGGAAGCCTTGTTTGTTCAGATTCTCCTTGGCCTCCGGGCACCAGGCAGGACGCCTCTGGAATGGCAGTCTGGGGCCTACTTTGGTGGGATAGGTCAGAGAACTCCAAGGGCCTGCTCAGGAGAGAAAGTCAGAGGCCGCCAGAGAGAGATGTTCTTTCCCCTGCAGTTTTCTCAGTTTCCTTCAGCTTAGAGTGCTCAGTACATCAAGATGTCGTATTTTGGGGATATCAGGCTCTAAGCCCTGGGGAGGAAAAGTAAGACTTTCTGGAGGTCTCCTGTTTGCCAACTCAAGCCCACTCCTACCTCCCGCCCTGCTCTCTGCCCTGCGATCCTGACTATGTGGCTCACAGGAGAACAGAGGGAGAAGGGTGTGGTCATGAGGTCACTTTGGACTGGCTGTGTCCTTCCATAGAGCGCACTGCTCTTCTTCTGATGACCTCAGCAAGAGTGTAGCTGCCCATGCACTTGGATGGGAGTGAAGTTCCATCGCCACTGAACCCTGATCGCTGTGCTACCCCGGGCCACAGCTCTGCCAGCAGCCCATAGAGAGTGAACCTTCTCCAGGTGCCCAGACGGAGCATACAGCTCCCTCCTGTTAGGGTTCTGATAGATGGGTAAGGATGAAAACTAAAAGACAGAATGGTTACAAGTGAAATAGAAATTATGGTTCCCTGGACCTGTGCAACCCCCAAACCAAAAAACAGATGTGTGTGTGTGTGTGTGTGTGTGTTGTGCTGAGTGTTTGGCTGTGAACTGGCCAGTGACCCGAACAACACAGCTGTAAGGAGCGACCTCCAGTCACCTCCTCTCCCTGCCAGGGCCTGAGGGACTGTCCCACTTCAAAGTCCGCCATCACTCTCCATGTCCTTGTCTTCTTTTGGAACTGTGTCCTCCAGAGGAGTGCGTCCCAGTCCTCAGCTCTGTGCCTGCGAACATGAGCTAACATGGTAGCAGGGTCTGTGCAGATGTAATCATGTGCAATGAAGCTCATGGTGGACAGGTGGAAGCCATTCCAGTGACGGGTGTCCTGAGGGGAGGGAGACAATTGGACACCCCCCCACACACATATACAGAATGTCACATGAGGGTGGGGGAAGGATGCACAACCAGATGCTCCTTCAGAGTTTCCAGGAGGATGTGACCCCACAGACACCTTAGAAGTGGACCCTAGCCTTTAGAACGGTGACAGAGCAAGTCCATGGCCATGAGCCCAGCGGTTCTGGGCAATGTATTGCAACAGCCCTAGGAAAGCAGGTTGTCAAGGAGCCTCTCATGCTGCCTGTGCCTACCTTTCCGGCCCCACCTCCCTCTACCTGCTTCTTTTTGCCTCTGTCATGTATGTACACTGTGCGTTTCAGGTTTCTGAACCATCTGACTGTGATCTTCTTGCTCCCCAGAATGCTTTTTTCACTTTTCTGGACTTGACCAAGTCTTGGCCCTCCTCGTAGTTGAACCCAGTTGCAACAT
>RJWM01030236.1:0-23612 GCA_004363535.1 Dasyprocta punctata
CAGCTGTTCTGAAGTGTCCCTTGTAACTAGACAAAATGACAACAATCACCCATGAACTCAAAGATTTCATCCAGTTATCAACAACCTCCAAATATCTTAAAGTGGAAACTATGTTAAGCTTAAAAAGTTGAGAAATTTGGCCTTTATCTGTTCTCATTTTAGGGTTTAGTTGCTTTTATTTAGAGAATGGAATTGGCCCAAGTCAGCACCCTTTCTCTTTGTCCTAAGATAAATCCCAAAAGCTATTACCAGGAAAAAAGAAAACAAAAAGTTTCTGTTTGGCCTTTTGGGCTCTGGTCATAAACAGCAGTCCAGGAGCATGGGTCTTGTGGGTGCACAGGATTTAATCTCCACCAGGTTTTCTTCCTGTAAACATCCTTTCAGCTGTCCTGGCCCAAGTCATCTTTTGCTTTGTGAGGTCGACACCTGGCTTTCGGTGGAGTGGCCTGATGATTTGCTCTCAATGGATCCAACGACTGATTCTGACCCTTCATGCCTGGACAGCCTCAGCCTGCTCATGCTTGAGATATGTGGACCCAAGACAGTCCCGACTTGACTGTTAAATATAATTCAATGGAACAGGGAAGCTGGCCATAGTAGAAAGACCATGACTTTGGGGAGTCGGAACAATTGAAGTTTGAATCCCAGTCCCTCTGCTGGAAACTTTGGTTAGACAATTTACTTAACTTTCCAAAGTCCTCATTTCTCTGTCTGATAAAGTGGTACAATCATTTCTACCCAAGTGTTATTTTATGGCTTTAAGAAAGAGACAAAGTACCTGATAGAGTAAGTCTGATTTTCCATTCCTCTGTAGCTACAGTCGCAGACTGAAGTGTTATAACCATATTTTCAAAATACCATTGATGACCTAGACTGAATACGAAAGAAACAGATAAGGATGGTGATGGGTCTAGAGCCCAGACTCTGAGAAGAGCAGATGAAAGAGCTGAATACAGTGTAGAGAAGATCAGGGAACTAATGTGTGAGATGCATTCAAAACTGGAAAAGGGAGCTAACTTTTTGTGTGATTACTTTTTTACTAATTACTTACTAAGTAACTATTTCTCAGTCTGTGTGCCAGACTGTTTATCACTGAGGATGGATTAGGGAATAAGAGATGTTCTGTTCTCCTTGAGCCTATAACCCAGGTGGAAAGAGAAACACTGGATGAGGAATTATGATTGTAGTTGGTAATGAAAAGGGGAGAGTCTAGGGTACTGCATGGTTTTATCACCAGTGGGAATTAAGACCAATAGATAGGATATAGGTCCTGGTTGGTTTCTACATAAGAACTTAAAGAGAAGCATACAGAACCATATTTGGGTGGTTACGCTCTGCACAAAGTTCCAGTTGAGAGGATGTGTAAGGATTGTAGTCTACACCTTACTTTGCTTTTCAAACCATGCACCCTCTGGGTTGTGTCTACCTTGGGGTGATACCATTTTTCTAATATAGCCTAGTAATGGTCCCATACCAAATGGTGACCACGGTGGTATCTTTGTCAGCCTGTACATGATTTTGTTTGCTTGTTTGTTTTTAGTTTGAATTAGTTGCCAGTTTTTAAAATTTAGGAGATCTCATGTTAGAATTTCTGAGTCCTATAGAAGAAGGAAAATCTGGTTAATACTGGCCTTCGTGTCCCTATTTTAGATAGAAGTGAGTGATGGCTGCTGGTTTTACCTTTAGATAACTAAGGATGCCCCTACCCTTACCAGCCATTTCAATTCCTGGATCACTTGTATTTGTGACCACAATTTTTGTATTTTCAGAACTCTGCAAGATGCCTTGCCCATTCCTGGAGCTTTCCAAGCAGCATCTGTAGGAACCCAAACCAGAGATCTAGTACTAGGCAGAGCTTCTCATTCCAGGTAAGAAGTCCCAACAGAGCTTTAGGTTTCACAGGTACCTAAAGTTGAACAAATGACTGTCATATGACACGTGACATATTCATTATATAGGAGACATCAAAGTATGTGATTAAAATAAAGCCTTCCATTATATATTTATGCACACAAATATGTCAAACATCTGAATCTATTTGACAAATCTGAATCTATTTGACAAATCTTTAGTGTGTTCCTGACATGGACCAGCGGCTCTGGATTTACACATTCTCTCTCTCTCTCTCTCTCTCTCTCTCTCTCTCTCTCTATGTGATACCTGAGCCACCTTGTGACTCTGCCAGCAGGAACGCCATCACCAAATGCAGCCTCTTGACCTTTGACCTCCAGAACCAAAAGGTAAAATAAACCCTTCTTATTTATAACTTGCCAGGTGTGATATTTTGTTATTAGCAACAGAATACAGACTAACCCGGTTAATGAGGGCAGGATTATGCAGATCACATGGCTTGTGAAACTGCTTTGGATCCTCCTTTGAGTGTTCTGAAGCCTGCAGAAATTTACAGAATAAGGAGTGACATGATCTAATGCTTGAGAAGAATCCTTCTGGCCACTGCACGGAGACAGGTAGGAGGACACATGGGCGAGGCAGCACTGTCCACCTTGAAGCAGCTCCTCCTGCCCCTTGACACTTGCCAGTGTTTGATCTGTTATGGCTGCTGGACTCCCTGCAGGTCTGGGGACTCTGAGCCCACATATTCTGTCCTGTTCCTCATCTCCTGGAGGTGACCAGAGCCCATGTTGTGGAAGCAAGATAGTATCATGCTTTGTCTGGGGAGGACTTAACTGCTGGCCTTTCCTCAGAAGCAAACGGATCTGTCTGCTGGGTCCTCGCTGCCTTTATCACAGTAGTCTCCACAGCAAACTGAAATTACTGGCTTCAGTGTCTATTTACCTAACGATTCTGCCGAAATAGAAACTTCCTCATTTGTATTTTAATCTTAAGCACCCAGCAGAGTGTCTTACACAATCAGGGTTTCATGTTATGTTTGATAAGTGAACAGATGAATGAGTAGAGCCAATGAATGGACGTTAAGGAGACTTTCAGCTTACTTCAAAACGTTTCTAACCATAACTACTCAACAGTGAAAGAAGCCTTAGGGGAGAGAATTCTCCATCACTGGGAGGCTTGAACAGAGGCTGGCCAGCACTTTGGCAGGGGTGTTAGAGACGACACAAAGAGAGCTGAGTTAGAGGCCCCAGAACAATATTCATTAATTCTGACTTACACAGCCTCTATTTTAAAGATGTTGTAAAAATATATTTTACTTATGAGTTCAGAGAGGAGGTATAGGCATTGGTGATATTCTGCTAGGTAGTAAGAGTTTGAGGGGGTAATGCTTGCCTCACCCTTCTTCAAATTTTAGGTCAGAGCACTTAAGAAAACTACTGGAGTAAGAGACAGAGATTCAAAAAATTAGTATAGACCTGATTGGAGAAAATGGCTTGGATCTCCATCCAATCTACTTCCTAATTCTATCCCCCTTCCTAAACTGAACTTCTTGATCCATTTATAGTGGATGTAAAATCACAAACCTCTCTAGAATAGACTCCGAGGAGCAAGAACTCAGAAAGGCCAGGCTACAGCATTGATTCCTTTTTTCTCATCTATTCAGCTCCATGAGGGTACACTAGGGAAAGTCAGACTTTGCCTATTTAGAAAGTAAAATAAGAATTTGTCCCCTTCAATGACAAATTTGGAATGAAGAGTGAGGGATCATTATACTGCCCTAAGCAAAATGAACCCACCTTGCCAACAGATCAGGCTGTAAACTGGGACCGTTAGCTGGTGCTCTTTCTTTGCTGAGAGTTGGCTGAGCACTGGGAAGGATTAATGAGAAGGAGCTGTGGTTCTGTTTGGTGGAGACAGAAAGACTCGTACAATTGAAGCTTTTACTTTAAGACACAATAAAAGACACTGACATGCTGTGTAAGCATTGTTCCTGGCTGTAGTTATTCCAATTATTTTTTATGTTTTCTCTTTAAATGAGAAACATATCAGACCCTAACTCAAACATGGAGATACCTATTTATGCTTCAGAACAAACAGTTTAAGGGTATTATATACAGATGTCTAAATATTTAGAAAGTGTCTGTTTATGAGAGCAAAATGAAAAGTACCTGTTTTCATTTGAAGGATTTTATGTGAAATTTGCATGTAAAAAACAGCAGCCCCAGTTGCAAAGGGGTGTTAGGGAGGAGAAGGGTGTGCAGACGATGGGGAGGACAGGGAAGGGGCTGTGGGACTGGTTCACCCTCAGCTGTCGCTGGTGCTGTAGTTGCCCCAGAGCTGGAGGGAACTGGAAAACAGGCTGAGTGATGTTTCTCTGTCAGTTGGGGCATAAATAAATGCCTTGAAGACATCTGGGTGTTTTAATGGCCTAAATGGGCTTCTGAGCTCTCCGTTTTATCTTCTTATCAGACACTCTTCTTAGCCTCAAGGGGACATTTAAAGAGAAATAGGATTGTGGTTGCTTTAGAAGGGTGTAGTAAACTGGGGGATGATTAGATCATCCAGGGGTGCTCTGGGCTCTCCCCAACTGAGCACCATAGGAGCAAAAAGCCAAGAGAGGGTTAAGAGTGTCTGACATGGGTGTTGCCTTAGACTTCTTTCCACTCCTCAGCATTTGGCATGGGGAGATCCTAGCAGAATCATTTGCTCGGGGGTCCCATGAGGAGACAGAGGCTGGCAGCCTGGAGGTAGGGAAAAACAGGACGTCTTGGTTTTCTCCCTTCCTCTGTTCTTTCTTGGCCTTAGCAATGAGACAGAGCTGCTCATCATAGCATTAGAGAGCAACAGGGAAGGCTGAGTTCCACCTTTGGTCCCCTAAACCATCTCAGCATGATGATGAGTGGTGTGTTTGTTGTGAGCCAAGGAATACAGCTGAATTAGATGTAAGAGTTAAAGATTCTCCCGTGGAAACTGGAGAACCACCATTGTGCCACCCCCTCTAGTCATGCCTGCAAGTTGATACTCAAGGTTGGTCCTGGAGATAGTACAACTGATCACAGCAGATGTCTAGAGGCTTTCTGGGAAGGGAAACTCAAGGATGGGGTCCCAGAACTCACCAGATGGACACCTAGCTCACTGTGGGCAGATCCAGCCACAGAGCCTTGTGCCAGATGGACTGACTGGCCCACACAGGGAGGTAGGGGTGTGGCGGGAGGGTATGAAGGAGGGCTTGGGCTAAGGAGGAAATTTTAGGCTCAGCAAGAGGAACCAATTGTATAGGGAGAATAATAAGATTGAAATAAATATGAGATTTTGGGCTGAAATTTTAAATGGCCATGCTCATTCTGTTTTCCCCTTATCCTCCAGGAAGGCTCTAAGGCTATATGTTCACCTTTTCATTTACTCATTCAATATTCTTTCAGCGGCATCTTCATAAGACAGGTCCTGTCTGTTGTCTGGAATAAAGTCCCTACCTTCAAAAGGCTGACTGCTTAGTGGTAGCTGCAGTTATCAAATCCTCATGGGGATCTTACATGGCATTGTCAGAGTCCACGGTGGTGGGCATGGGAATTGAGTCCCAGAGACCAACTGGGGACAGAAAGCATTTCAATAATTGGGTAGGGGCCTGGTAAGAAGGGAACAGTACCACTCCCCTAATCCTGTTAGAGAAAACAGGTGGCTGGAGCAGCCCCAGAATTTGGAACTAAACAATCCTGTCCTATACCACAAAGCACTCATCTAAAAGCCCCAGCTCAGAGTCTAAGTTCTCTAGAGGTGCCTCAGCTGGTTGAGGGAAGCATGGAGGCCTGGGGATTAACAACCAAGCAGAGGGATTAGAGGAAAACAGGAAATTATGAACTCAGGCCAGAGGAAGTGGCTCAGAGAGGAGGCTTGCAAGCCAGCCCTAGGTTCCTTGGACTGGATTTCTGTTGTGTTTGAAATTTTCCTGCTTTTCTCTGGAACCCAGGCAAGGTCAGGCCTGCAGGTGGGAGCCGCATCAACTCTGGGTGCAGATTCCTCCTCCGATCTCTTCTGTTCACCAGAAAACTGGTTACTTAACAGTCTGTGGCTGTTTGTAGGGTGATAGGATTCAACTCATATTCACTTTTTGCTCTGTCTCATACCTGGTCATGGAGACAAAAGAGACAACCTCTGTTCTGGAAGAGGTAAGAATCAGTGCAGAGCAGGCCTCTTAAGCAGACAATTGTGTTACAAAGTTATAGGGGCCTTGGATGAAGGCTTTGGGAGTACAGTGAGGAATCTGCCTCTAAGCACCAAGGCGCACTGAATGAATTCACATTTTATTGTTAAGTTTTTGTTTGGTTGATTTGGTTCAGTTTTGATAGAGAGAAAAATGGGTCAGGAAAGGCATCATAGAAAAAAATGAAATTTGATCATTTCAGCCCAGCCTTAAATGATGAGTATGTAGAGAAGGCAATTCTAGGTAGAGGAAACTCCTTAAAAGGAACCTCACGAAAATTTGAAAAAGAAAATGGACTTGAGAATAGCTAAGCTGTTTAACGTGACTAGTGGGCAGGTAGAGAGGGTAGGCAAAGTCATTGGGCAAGGGATCTTGAACACAATATCAGTTAGTTTTGCTGAGTAACAAATAGCTACAGGAGCTCAACACATAAGCATTAGTTTGTAGCCCATGCATCTGTAAGTGGGTGGAATAGCTCTAATAGAGGCTTGGGATCAAGTTTAAGTCTAGCTACACATCTCAATTTGGGCCCATAGTGTGAGATGATGGTTATCTGGGGTGTGTTCTTCTTATGGGAGAGTTTGGAAGCTTTTAAGGAGCAAGTAGAAACATGCAATGTTCCCCAAATCCTGGCCTCAGAGCTTAAACCACACTTGTACTGAGGCAACAGCCATGCTCAGCATGAATAGGAGAAAACATGTCTTCCAGAGGAGGTGGTAGAGGAAGTGAACCAATAAGTTATTTAACAACTCTCTACCTGATATAAATACTATGCAATTTTGTTTTGATTCTGAAAAAAAAGAAAAGTGGGGGGAGTTGTTGCTGGTTTATCCTTTCAGGTGGGTTGGTTCCATTTTAATATGCATGGAAACTTATGCAAGGAGATATTTAATTCATATCTGATCCAGTTGATATACTCCACTTTGTTTATACAGTAGAGTTTCTAGAGGGCAGGGGCTATGACTCATTGATCTCTGTATCCCCAGCACCAAGCACAGCTCCCAGCACAGAATTAAATGCTTAGAACATTTGTTGAATGGATGAATGACCTCATGATGGGCTCAGTGCATGGTTAAAATTTGATGGGAAATCCATGTTTTTCTGACTCCATGGGCAGTTCCAGGTATAGCCAGTGAAGGGCAGATATAACTTACTTGAAGTGAGATTGAAAATGCTAAGTAGGGAAACCAGCAGTGGAAGGAAGGAAGTGGCACAAATCCTAGCCACTTGATAATGAGACTTTGGGCAGTAGGGTTTGTTCTAGGTAGCTGTCAATTTTAAAATAGAAACTTTATTTCTAATGATAATAACTGACAAATATTGAATGTGCCCTTGTTTTCTATACTGTATTATTTCATTAGATTGAATCCTTCCTTGGGCCTTAGGTATGAATTGAGCACATCCTTGAATAGAAAAATTGTGTTTCCATTGTACTGAAGTTGCATTTTTGTGTGCTATTTCTGTGACAAACAAGGACAGAAGAGGCTAAAGCAATGTAAATAAAATTGAGTACTGTAAGCACAACTGATGATGTCAGGAAAATTAAGCAATTGCAGAGCAAAGAGTGGAAACATACTGCAAAGAGCTGTAGCTCTTGAACAAACTGGAGACCAGGTCAGTGGACAAGAAAGAACAAAGATAAACGAAAGGGGGCCAGAAGGTAAATCCCTTTTATCTACCCTTGTTTCTGCATTCCACCAGTGTTCCTGTAATGTGGAACTTGGTCTAGCTGGATGTCCAAACCCTCAAGAACAGGGGTGACTTTGTTATCTGATGATGCCCCAGGGCACTATGTGCCAACATCATGCATTTCAAAGATCTGAACTTGGGTCTGTTGTAGAGAGGAAAGAAGCTTGAGAATATTCACTAGTGTATCAACCATGTGTCTGTAGACAGTGTCTCTTCCTGTCCTTCCCTGTAGACTTCTTGGTGGTGGAAGCACCATCATCCCACAAAGACTCAAGAGTATGTACCTGCCTGTGAGTTTTTTTCTCTCTCTCAATATCAGAATATAACCTCTTCTGCAGGCCCGCACCTGCCTCTCACATCTGGACCAGCATCCTGGGCTCCAGGAAATAGACAATGTCAAGGCACCATTGAGTAAAGACTAGAGTGCATTTGACAAGGTCCTTAGTCTCCACACACAGACACAACAGGGTACAAGACCTGAAAGAAAGAGAATAAAGCCTTTCTGCATCTTGGTTGAGTCATGCATCATTTCTGACTTTCTATTTATTTCTATAATAAGATTAGAGTCCCTGCCCACTGTAATTCACAGGTTTAATTAAAACTGTAGAGGGAGATTCTATCAGCAAGATGGTGGAATACACCCAGTACACAGCCACACATAGATTTTAGATTTCTTGGAGAGAAATCTAGAATTACAAAGGGGACCAGGAAGGGCCCTGGGAAGTCATCCAGTCCAGAGGTTTACAGACTGTGTTTCCAAGGCTGCCCTTATGATGAGGACCAGATAGTTTGGACCCTGACTCCAGTTGGAGGCATAGCAATGATGCTTTGCTGAGTCCTGGGCTTCTGAGTGTGAACTGATTCAAAAACAGTGAGGTTGGGGTGCTGAAAGGTGAAGTCTGAAAATCACAGGACTACTCCAACACTCCCGTTTTATAGATGAGGGAAATCAAGAGGGCAAGAAAGGGGAAAGGAAGGACTCATGGGAATCCAATGAGTCATTCAGTGGACTTGGATAGGAGATTGTGTTTTATATTATTGAAGACACGTTCTCATGTTCATTTCCTTCACATCAATCAAGGAGCCCCCCCTCCTTCCTCTTGGAGGAGGCAGGCTCCTGCCAACAAGAAAGACAAAGGATCAAAGTAGAAAAACAAATGCTAATTCATCCAACCCTGTTGGCCACCTACTGGGCCCAAGAGGTTCAAAGCTTCTAGACCAGGAAGGCAAAGCCCAGCCCCCTTCTATCACCTGGGCTCCCTGCTGTTTCTCCAGCCCCACACTGGAACACCCAGTTCCTCTTTCCACATGGCTTTTCAGAACCATTCTGATCTCCTGACTCACTTGGACCACAGGCTTCCATGAAGACTGATGCTTAAACAGCCCCCTTACCATGGGGATTGTGTGTGGTGTGGTGTGTGCTTGGCTATGTGGGGTTAACTGCAGTGAACTAACTCCTCCATCTGTTCAAAATATGTTTACAAGGTGCCAGCAGAGAAAGGAATTGGAAAACATACACACTTCAACGGCTGAAGAATTTTGTGAAAGTATTCTGTGTGCTTTTAGGCAAACCACTCCAGTTTTCTGGGTCTCAGCTTTCCACTTTTAGAAATGAGCAGCTGGAAGAGTTATTTCTAAGGTCCTTATCGACTGACAAATGCAGCTCTGCCTTGTTCTTTTCTATTCTCTGAAGGCATTTTTTTGAAGAGCGTTTTTTTGTTTGTTGGTTTGTTTTGTTTTGTTTTGTTCCCCATTTTCATGAAGCGAGTGCTTCAGAGGGGGAAATATGTCAGGTATGTGTCCCCCGTGGTTATCTTTAGTATAGTTTGGAGTAGCACAAATACTGTAAAAGATGGGTCAGGGAAGGCAGAGTTGACTTTGGGGGTTTGCCCCTATGTTTGAACAGTGGAAAGGATCGCTGTTCATACAGCACTACTCTAAGGTCCCATGAAAGCCAGATGCACAGTGATGGTTTGATGGGCTCCTCAGTCCCTGGACTTATGTACTCCAGTGAAATCTGAGTAGGGTTGAATCTCAAAATTAAGTAACAAGACTGTAAAGTGGAAATGAGTGAAAAGCAATCATTTGTGACTTTTGCTTTTATAATTTCTGCTTTGAATACTGTTTTCTAATGCTAACAAAAAATGCGAGTGTGTAGACCACTTCCATGAAGTTATTTTAAAGAGCCTCCTTCTGGCAAGACTGATGTACTGTGAGTTCACACACCAAGCAGTAAGCCTTTCTTTCAGGTCAAATTACTCTGTCCTGTACTATACCGGATCGCTCCATATTTTAAATATCACTTCAACCCTCCAGGACATTTTGTTTGGGCTGAGGGAGAAAAGAAGTGGTGAAACACAAAAACTTTCAGGAAGCTGTTATCAAAATTCGGTGAAGACCCACTGTGTGTGAGACCCTGAGACACACCTGTAATCCCTAAGCCTTGGTTGCCATAATTCCCCAGTATTATCTAATTCTGTAAAGTGCTCAGTAAGAGAAAGAGTGGCGAATAAACCTAGACCAAATCCTAAAACGCTCTTCCCCCTTGCCTTGGGGGTGAGGGGCTTGGGCTCTGTTCTACCAAAATGTTTGCAGTTCCTTGAAACAGAAGGGAATTGCAAGGCATCAAACCCTCCTAACCTTTCCTTTCCCAGAATTCCTGTCTTCATTCTTTCTCTGGTTACCTCACTTTTGAAGTTGTTGTTTTCATATCCATAGACTCAACTTACTGTTTTGCTTCTTATGCTTTTTATATACCAGCTATTTCATCCCTCACACATTTTACTGTATTTATCTATTTAAAATGTTGTCTTCCCTCACCAGGCCTGGATCTTCTGTAAGACTGGGCTGAGTTTAATTTGTGCCCTCCTAGTGCCCGCGGTACATAATAAGGTTTTCCGAATACTTATTAAATGAGAAGTTGAAAGACTAAATAAATGACAGTGAAGGAATAAACAAATGCAGTCTAAGTGCTCCCTGAAGGCTTTACTAAATTGTGTTACCTACCTGGCTTCTCATTGCATTTGTGTTCCAGACTCCTGCTGTAGGTGATAATTCATTAGAATCAGGATCAGCTAGAGTGTCAGGAATTCCTGAATAGCAGTTGTTGAATCAGACAGGAGTTTCTTTCTCCTGTGACTATGTAGAAGGAAAGGCCAGAATCTGTATGGGGCTCCCCGTGGTTTGTTTCTATCTTGTTATTCATGATCTTCACTGCCAAGGTCACTTTATAGCCTAGAATAATCACTGCAGCTCCAACCATCACATCTGTATTCCTTCTTTGAGGAAAAAAAGAAAGGATGACAAAGAGCTCACTTTCCTTTACTGCTTAAAGGGCACAGAGGTCTATACTTGTAATTCCAGCACACTGGGAGACTCAGGCAGGAAGATCGCAAATTCAAGCCCAGCTTGGGCAAATTAATGACTTAGCAAGACCCTATCTCAAAATTTAAAAAGAAAATTTAAATAGGACTGGAGATGTAGCTCAGTATAGAGGACCTGAGTTCAATCCCTGGTACTATGAAAAAAAAATGCTGCTTAAAATTTAAACTCTATTTGTAGGTAAATCCTACTGATCAGAACTGAGTCACATAGCCACATCTTGTGGCAAAGAGGTTGGGAAATGAAGTCTTTGTTCTAAATCTCCAGCTAAAATGTGAAAGTTGTATTATTATAAAAACACCATGATGGAAGATCAATGTCCGCCGCAGGAACTGTTGAAGGGTTTTTGTTTGTTTTCAGTAAGGGAATATCTGATCAATTCAGCAGTGGAGAACCTTCAGTATTGTGACTGCAAGCAAGAAGGGGCTAGAGAGAAAGAACAGAATGGGGTCAAGGAGGCAGTTGTGTAAGTTCAGGTGCTGTGGGCATGAAGCAGGACAGTGGCAGAGGGGGTAGAAAGGAGGATGTGATTTAGTCATGCAGTTTATGATAAAAAAACAAAAAGGCAGCGCCTGGTGCACGTGGCTAGGGAGTGAGGGAAAAGGAGACATCTGCAGAATAAACCTCCTTTCCAGGATTCAGACTTGGAAATAGTACTAACACTGATTGATTTGGGGACCCCGGGAAGATCTCAGCAGGGAGGCAGAAGTGAACTCTGGGAATACTAGTTTCAATTTGAAGAGCTGGACACCTCCAGCAGGATGGAAGCTCTAGGGAGCTCCCGCTTCCCCAAGTGGTTAGCAGGAATGGGTTGGTAGGAGCCTGGGGGGAACAAGAAGCACATTTGAGGAGGCAGCGATGGGTCAGATCCGCATCCTCTCTGATACTGCCAGTGAGGTCCTTATTGTCCTAGGAGCTGCCAAAGAGCTCTCCAAAGCATTTCAAGACAGAAGTATTTCAAATTCCCTTTAATTAAAAGGAGCATATCAATGTATTCCTAGTCTGCTGCTGCTGGAGAAGGGAAGGGAGGGGGTTCCCAAATTCACAGCCAAGCCTTTAGGCAGCATCATCCAGACTTGGAGGGAGGTGCTGGGGCCCTGGGGAGGGGCAGCCACGTGCCAGCTGGCTGTGCCAAGTGAGGGAGCCGCACGCCTGGGGTTCTGCCATGTGTTTGTTTATTTGGTTTGGCTGATGTATAACATACACACAGAGCCTCGCAGCCCCAGGGCCTGTGTGCAGAGCCCACGTTCAACCCTCAACTAAGATCAGAAACAGCGCAGAAAATGAAGGAAGCCAACATAGCAAACATGGCCAGGTAGCAGAGTCGGTTTGTTCTTTCATTCATTTATTTATTCGTTCACTCATATTGCAAATGAATGCCAGATGGGAATGCAAGGCACTGGAGCTAGTAAGTGGGTACAACACAGTCCCCCAGGAGCTCACAGACAGAGTCAGGGGATGGAGACCAGGAAAGAGGTCATTTTAGTACAAGATGAGAAGTACCTGATGCATATCATGGCATTTCTTTGGTTCAGTGATTTCATAGCTTAGAATCATGCGGAGGTTTCCTTCCTTCATCTCTTTCCAGGATTTCATGGGCCTGACAACTGCACTCTGAAAACCCAAGCCATGCTCTCAATTCAGGGGATTCCAGGCAGCCCCAGGATCATACTGTGTGTCACATTGCCTGATATCCGCACACTATTTCCCTTGCTTAATTGGGGTTCCCTTTCTTCTCTGCCACTTCCCACCCAGTTATGAAGGTCCAGTGATTATCTCCCGGTTGCCAACCTCTGGGATCTCCTTGCATCTCCTGCAGTCTTTGGTATAGGCACTGTCCACTTGCTACTTTTCTAGTTTAACTGCTTATTTCCCCTCTGGCCTGTGAGCAGATACAAGAGACACAGATTTTACCCCCATCTCCATCCCGGCAGCTCCTTGATGACTGGCACAGGAATATGCTTCTTAAATGTCTGTCTAAATGAACGGGTATATTTTAGTGCCACCATGGAAAGCCTCGGTTAAAATACACAGGGATCCTGGAGTCAAATGCCACTGTGATTCAATTCCTGAGCTCTGCCACTTCTAACCAGCCCCTTCTCTTCTTGGAGCATTGTTTTGCATATTCATCAGCATAAGTTGATAGTAGTCCATGAATATAATTTAGGTGAAAATTCTTTTGTGTGTGTTAATCTCGCTTTCTTTAATGTACATGCTGCATTTATTATTTGCATTATTATCATTCTAAGAAGGTAAGACCTTGCCCTATGGCAATTTAGTGGGCAAAAGGATGGCTGAGTTCAAATTCTTAAAAGATGCCTCTTGTGAGTGTCCCACAGTGCCTAACTCTCTGTTTGCCCCAGCTCTCCAGACTGCCACCTCTCTGGCAACTTCCTCTAAATACTGTTCTTTGTGTGCCATATAGTAAGAGAATTGACCATGGAACCAGACCACAGAGGTTCAAATGCTGCCTTGGTTGGACACAAAACTATGTCATCCTCAAACACATACCTAGATCTCTTTTTTTTCTCTCTCTCTCTCTCTTGGTTGGACGTCTCTACCATTTCTTAACTTTGGTGGAATGTCACATCATAGAAATAGTATCTGATTTCTTGAAAGTACTACTCCTTAGCTTGAGACAACAAGGACTACTGCCCTGGGATTCACTCTGCCCCATCCATGCCACTACTCTTACAGTAGGAAACCTGAGGGTTCAAGGGACTATATCACCTTAGCAGCCTCATCCTCTCCAGGCTATGGATGCTACAATCCTCAGCCCAAATAACCGTGAGTCTGATTCAAGGGCCTAGAGTGGCCATGCGCCTTGAAGGTGACTCCTTCATCAGTGTGAACACCCAGGGTTGAAGTGTGACCAAAGGGTGACAGTAAGGGTTATAGACAGAACTTTGTGGAGTTTGAGGCTGCTCACAGTGTAGGGCCAAGATGGGGATGGGATGAATAAGGAAGCAGTTCGGAGGCCACAGGTGGGCTGTACTCTACCCACCCTAGCCAAACTGGTACCCCACAGAGATCTGAGAATTCTGCATTTTAATGTGGGCTTTCAGGTCATAACAAAAATGTGTTTGACAAGATAGAAGAATAGAAACACTCTATTCATCATTTTCTTTTCCTTGTGTGCAACTTCTAAATATTTATATATATTTTATGTGGCTCTCTATATTAGTCAGCTTGTTTAGTTCATTCAGGCTACTGTATAAAAAAAAACTTAGAATGAGCGATATATAAACAACAGAAATTTATTGCTCACAGTTCTGGAAGCTGGGAATCCAAGACCAAGATGGTGATGATTCAGTTTCTGCAGATGGCCACTTTCTTGCTTTGTCCTTACATGGCCAGGGTTGGAGTCAGTCTCTTCATCTGAGAGAGATTAATCCCAAATGAAAGGTCCACCTTCATGGTCTAATTATCTCTCACAGACCCCACCTCCAGAGTTCATCACATGGGGGTTAGGAATTCAACATAATAATTTTAGGGGACACAATCATGCATAGCACGCCTAATTATGTAATCTTGCTCTGGGTTTCACAAGTGTTAGGGGTGGGCCTGACGTAATACCATTTGGAAGTCTTCAGCAGTGTACTTAGCAGGGTACTTAACTTCCTATGGGGTGATCCTTAGTCAGTGAGAAAAGGGTATCAGAGGAAGCCAAATTCATAAATATCCCTTCCCTCCTCTCCTTTGTGAACTGCTCTGAGAAGTAGTTTCTCCTTGGAAATCATTGAGAAATATTCCAGGTGCTGGAGTTTACCTGCCAAGCAAGCTACTGAGTTTCAAGGAGGTTGAGGTGAGACTGGGGCCAGCTGATGTGCATAGCACTGCATCTTTCCTCAACTCACTTCCCTTTTTAACTCATCTCAGTACCCACTGGGGCTTCCCCAACAGGCTCTGGTTTTGTCCTCCTCCATGCCAGTACTTTAACCCTGATCTTGGGCTCTGCTCTCCAGAGGACTTGAAATAAAGATACTCCTCTACCACTTACTGGTTATGACCTTGAAGCAGTTACTTACCTTCTCTGTGCCTTTGTTTTCTGATATAAAATGAAGAGAAATGATACTAAATTCCACAGAGTTCTTATAAATGGAAGACTAAATGAGTTGATATATATCAATTTACAGCCATATAACTGGAGATTTTATCATTGCTTTTCTTTCAAGAACACCATATTAGTCTTCTTGGACTACTCTAACAAAATTCCACAGATCGAGTGGCTCAAACAAAAGAAATTTATTTTCTCATAATCATACAGACCAGAAGTTTAAGATCAAGGTGTTGGTAGGGTTGGTTATTTCCAAGGCTTCCTTTTAGCTTGTGGAGGTTGTCTTCTTGTGTCCTCATGTGGTCCTTTCTCTGTGTGTTCATCCCTGCTGTCTCTTTTTGTCACCAAATTTCCTTTTCTCACCAAGACATCTGTCAGAGTGGTTCATGGTCCCCCAATGGCCTCATTTGAACTAAACCATCCTTCTAAATGTTATATCTCCAAATCAAGTCACAGTCTGAGGTACTGGAGTCGGAACTTCAACAAGCAGTGGAGAAACACATGTCAGCCCATAACAGGTGCTCTTCAGTGCTACCGCCAGGGAGGGTGACCAAGTTTATTCAGGTTTACCTGGGATTTCCCCAGCTTTAGAATATAAATTTCTGCCTCTTAGGAAATCTTTCAGGTTTAAGCAAGACAGGAAGATTGGTTCTTCCAGAAGCCTTGCCATGGTCATAGTATGTAAGGACTGGAAGGACCTGATGAACTTAATACAGGTCTTCAATTTACAATGTTTTGACTTAGGAGCACTTTGACTTTATGATGGTATAAAAGCAATTCACATTCAGTAGATACTGTACTTCAATATTTGTATTGTGATCTTTTCCTGGATTGGAAATACGTAGTACGATGCTCTGGTGATGCTGGGTGGCAGTAGCGAGCCACACCTTTTAGTCAGCTTGTGCTCCTGAGAGAAAACAGCTGGCACTGGACAGTGTGCTGTTGCTAAGCCGTGGTGTTTGGTAGGTTAAGTGTGCCAAATGCATTTCTGACATAAAATACTTTCAGTTTACAATGACTTTATCTGGACATTGCCCCACTGTAAGTCAAGGAACACCTGTGTATTTAGAACTCTGTACTTCCTTGTAAAGTTTGACCTCTATTAACTCTCTTAAACTTCACTTCAAAAGTGTGAAGAACAGGAAATAATATTCCAATTATAAAATCGGAGAAATGAGCTCTGAAAGATTCATCTTTTCTGGCTGGCCCTGTTTATCTTTCTCCTGGTTCTTTCATGGCTGGGTGATTCTTAGGCCATTACAAAGTCATCATAGTGACTTCTTCAGTCCACCTGGTCCCAGGGCCTAGGCAAGAAGTAACCGAAATGCATGTGAGAATGAGTCCTCCTGCTTCTTTATATGGATGTGAATGAAAAACATATTATTACTCCAACACTACCTGTGTCGGGGTGATAGGTAGGCCACAGGCTGGGCCTGGACCAAATGCTCCTGGCTGGAAAGCAGGGAGGGCGAGAGGGAAGCAGGGGGAGATGCAGGCTGTGTTTGATGATCTGCTATGAAAGGCGAGTAGGGAAGTCATTGATTAGTAAGCTTTGTTTGATCTGCCCAAGGATCAAAGGGACAAACACCATGTGTGAAGATGAAAGTTGACCTGAAAACCCTGTGTCCCAGCATGCCGGGATGCCAGACTGCCCTTGGCCCATGGGTCAGGGAGGAAGACTCTCACAGGAACCATGGGCAAGATGGCAAGCACGTTTCTTCCTCAGCCTGACCTCTGACCTCTCCTCTCACCCAGTGCCTTTAAGGAGAGCTTTCTCTTGCTCCTCAGGCCCTCAAGGTTATAAGGGAGCCCAGAGATCAAGTGTTACTTCTGGCCTTTGAATGCCATGGACAAGTCATCTTCAGGCTGAGCTTGGAGGACTGAAGGTATACCACTGTGAAACCCCTAAACTTAGCATGGATCAGGGCACAGAGAAAGACATCCCAGCTCCTAATCCTCAAACAATAAATTGATAGAAGAGGTTTCCTTTGGGGATGAGAGAGAGGGAAAGCATATTCAGAGAAAACCAAGGAGGTGAGAAACAACATGACACCCTAGGGACTGGCCAGTATTAACTGAATATATAATCTGGGTCATCACCTGTATCACTTCATTGAATTCTAATGACATCCAGTGTGGTGGCCCTGTGATTATCCCATTTCATAATGCAATGAAGCAGAGGAGGCTAACTAAGGTTGAGTGATTTGCCTGAAGTCATGCTGTTGGCATATGTGAAAGCCAGAATGTGGACTCAGATCTGCCTACTTGACATAGAAACATGTCAACATATCCATGTTCTAGAAATTTCCCAGAGTGCTGGAGGGGCTGAAAGTATAGATAGCGAGGTCAGTCAGCATTCTACTGGAGTAGTTTTTGACAGTCAGCATAATAATCTCTCAACTCAAAGGATCAAATGTGCAAAAAATGGAATTTATTTTCTATAAACTGGAATCCAAGTCTTCTGTTAACAGAAATGCAATCTTGATTCAGAGGTCTCTTCCTCTATTTCTTATCCCTGCAGAGGTATCTGAGCTCTACTTGGGAAAGGCTCTATGTCATCAAGTTACGGGATTGGGATAGGATGAGAGTGTGGGCGGGTGGCAGTATCTAGCCATACTTTAACATCCAGGACCCAGCAAGCCTCTGATCATTGGTTCACACAGATTGATCTTGTGGTCATTTTACTTTGTAGACAGTAAGGTACAGATTTTACTTTTGGAGAATTCTTTAGTTTTACTTTGTGGCAAATTCACAGGCTCCAAATTAGGTCCTATGTCTAAATGTCCCATAGCACTAAAATTTCCTGCACCTTTTCTGGTGAATAACAGAATTCTAAGACATTGCCACTGACCCAAACCTAAGATGGAAGTAGGGCACAGGCTGCTTTGTTTTCAGATCCCAAAGCTAGAGAGGAACACACTGACCCCCTCCCCATGCCTAGGCTTAGCCTAGACAGGTAGGGCCCAGACCTCTCTCAGGGACTCTGGGAGGTATCTACCTCATTATCTTCCTCTCGTGCTCTGCCAGTTCTTCCAGTTCTGTTGAGCTTTATGTTTTCCATAAGTATTTTTTCTTATCTATTGTTTAGGCTAGGAAGTTTCTTGTTGTTTTTTGTTTTGTTTTGTTTTGTTTTGTTTTTTTGCTGCACCAAGGATTGAACTCACAACCTCACGCCTGTCAGACAGGCACTTAAGTCACTGAGCCAAACTCCCGGCCCTTAGGAAGTTTCTTGTTAAACCAACAATCAGCAAACTTTTTTCTCTTTGTTTTTCTGCTCTAACTACCTTTCTACTAAAAGCCTGGTACTAGAGACAT
The DNA here is from genome assembly GCA_004363535.1 of Dasyprocta punctata. Lineage (NCBI taxonomy): Eukaryota > Metazoa > Chordata > Mammalia > Rodentia > Dasyproctidae > Dasyprocta > Dasyprocta punctata. The sequence goes on from RJWM01030236.1 coordinate 18,498, forward strand.
AGAAAGAAGTATGTCATAGCGCATGCACTCCTGTTGGGCAGACCCAGATTAAAAAAAAAAATTAGTATATATTATGTTAGGTGGTAATAAGTGCTGTGAGGAAATACTGGCAAGAAAAGGGAGCAGAATGGCAGGGATGGGATTGTGGCATTTTAGACAAGGTCCAGGAAAGGCCTCTAGATAAGGTAGCATTTGGGAGCGAAACAACTGAAGTTAGATCTGTGTCCCTGTCCTCAGGAGGTGGAGCACTCATTGTGCCTGACGCAGGCACAGCATCCATGGAGTGGCAAGACAGAAATGAATGAATGAGGAGGAGGTAGGAGATGAAAATCTAGGAGGGACAAGAGCACCGGGTCGTATAGGACCAAGACCCAGTAAGTGTAGTAAGGACTTGGGATCTTTTTTAATCAGATAAGAATTCACTGAAAGAGTCTGAACAAAGAAATACTGTGACTAAACTATGAGATGAGAGAATCGCTCTCATCACTATGGAGAACACACAGTAGAGACCAAGAGTGAGGTATGGCAGCCAGCGTGGACACAGCTGCTGATGGGCCAGGGTAGAGGTAATAGTAGCTTCTACAGAGTCATAGCCATGGAAGTGATGAGCGCTGATGAGATTTGGAATATGTCTTCAACACATTTGCTTACATTTGGGTATGGGCTATGAGAAAAAGCCAGGAAGACACCGGAAGTTGGGCACACTGAAGAAAGTTGCTGCTTCACTTTCTGCATCTGTAAGGTGAGGGTGCAGACAGTTTGCCAGGATGCACCTTTACACCGTCAGGAACAACGCTGAGGCAGGTGAGAGGGAAGTCAGAGTTGTGCTGCGGTGTGGTCATGACAGACACTTCAGCTGACCCTGCGGGAAGCTTGGGAGCAGAAACAACCCTTTATTACAGTCCCCAAAAGGGCAGACATCATATCAGCCAGTCATCACAGGCATGCTGCCCCTGGAGACCAGGCAGAACCGTGGAGAGATGGCTTCCACCTACTGAGCGCAAGTCCTGGAGAGAGTCGCCAGTCCTCCCAGCAGTCCAGACCTTCAGCGAGTTCTGGGTGGCACACTACCCTGTGCAGGCCAAGTCTTCCCTCAGATCTTATCAGGGAGGAAACAAGAGGACGTGTCAGAGGAGGTACCTGGATTGGTTTAAAAGGACCCTTTGCTATTCTCATTCATGTGATTTTGATCGTGAAAGAGAAGAGGTTTGAACAAGACCTAAACTCTAGTCAAAAACTGCTGCAATTATGCTCATTGGTTACATTTTAAACTAAACCAAATTTTGATATTAATTGCCTTTTAGTTCTAAAGTGTTTTCAGATCCCCAAATTATAATAAATTCCTCCGATTTACAACTAGACCATTATATTGCTTAAAAATCTATTGATTCAAAGCATATAACTATTTTCTGAGTCAAAATTAATATTCCAATTGGTTCAAATTTCTGGCAACTGAATATTCCTCAATGAGCAGAAGTCAAATGTGTTGATATTTTTAATAGTGCTTATTGGCAGGAAGTCCCTTCCAAGAGCTAACATAAATCCTGTCTGGTACAATTTTGAACATTTCCTCTAAATTTTTTTATGAAGGAGCTGGAGAACGGCTGGCATCAGGATCTGTAGAACAGGCCATTCCTGCACTTAAAGTGTATTTATGAGGATGATTCTAACACTTCTGAGAAGGAAATTTTGGATTTGAGCCCTAGAAGCTGCCAGAATGCATCATAAAGAGTGTATGCTCAGTGAATGAGTAGGTATGCATACATGTGGGGATAGGTATTTGCAACTCAGGTTGTACAAGGATATGTGCAAAAGTGCACATATATGTTTGTAGACAAATATGACAAGTATTCAAGGGGAATACGTGCATGAATAATCTTGTTTGTGTTTGCATGAGAATCTGAATGTATAAGGGTATGTTTATAATGCACCTACATCTGGGCAACTAATTCCTGTGCATATATTTAGGATTAGAAGTATGTGTGTGTGTGTGTGTGTGTGCGCACGCGCGCATGCATGCGCGCACCTGTGTAAGAGTGAACATATGTAGAATTATTAACAGTTCTTCCCAGCTACATGAAGTAATTAAATCTCACGGTTCAATGGCAGGAATATCAATGCCAGGGTCAGGTTTCTCGCCTGCAGCAACTTTACTTTAGTGATTCTACTCCAAACATTTTCTTCAGAGGCCTCTCTAGTTCTTCCTTCTCTTCCCATCAGGGGTCAAGGCCCACAAGGGCTTCAGGCAGCTTCCTGGCCTTTGGAGCTATTGCTCTGATGTCCACCCCGGGAGCCTTGGCTGTGGCAGCCTTGTCATGTTGGACTCTGCTGTCACTGCCAAAGTGACAATTGATGATCAGAACTGGGGCCGCCCAGAAACCCAACTTCTGTGCAGGGCTCTTTGATCTGCCCAGGCTTGGAGTAGAGCAGAGCCTGGCACAGGCGCCTTTGATGGGGCCTGGCCAATGAGGGGCCTGCAGGCCTTCCCTACCCAGTGCCCTTAGCCTTTGATGTCCACCCCACCTCACAAGGGTCAGCTACAGAAGTGGGCAAGTTGGGGAAGGAGCCAGCCATGCTGGAACCTATGCCTCAGCCTTAGTGGAAGATCGCCATCTGGGTGCTGGTCTGGTGAAGTTTGGATCTAAGAAATACAGAAACAAATGTTCTTAGAAATATTGCTTTGCAACTACCTGCTTATTGTTTCAGCTAGGATTACGCTTACACAGTCAGCAGAACAAAGTCTTTACATGCACTGAGATCGTGTAAAATTGCTTGTCATTCCAACTTGGTTGAGTTAAGTAACTTACATGCGTCCCCTCCATATCCATTTTCTTTTCTGTTGTAAAATTGTTGCAAGGACCACACCAGATATTGCAAACAAGGGACCTGACACTTAGTAAGGCCTCCCCAATGCCATCTGTCATTGCAGGGAGGTTACAAGGTTGACGGATAAAATCACATCAGGTGGAAGTCCTATGACCTGAGTTCAGATCCCTGTCCCATGTAGGGGATGCATCACTTCTTAGTCATCTCAGAGGTTTATCATGAAGTCTAAATGAATATATCACCCTCCTTAGTGACTATATACATATATTATACGTATAACCCTCCATATATATATACATATATGTATATACATACATATATATATATATATATATATATATATATATATATATATGTATATATCCCTCCTTTACCCAAACTGTTCCTTCTTACTTTGAAGAATGTCACCACTCACTCAATCTTCCAATGTGGAAATTAGAAAGTCATCTTTGAAGCCATTACCCCTCTAGTCACTATATACACATTGCAAGACATCACAAAGACTTTTTCATTTAACCCTCTTCTGTGTTTCTTGTTTTCATCTTCTCCTCTCCGTCCATGTCCCCATTTTCTCTGTACAGGTGATGCCAAGGTAAATCTCACCTCAATCTTCCAGGGCTTGTAAAGTTTCCCAACAATTCTGGTACCATCCAAACTCCATAGTAGCAAATTGACCCTGAGTAATTCCCTACTCTCACCTCTCCTCATAGTACACAAGGCTCTTGACATACCTGGCAATTCATATTTCCAGAATATGGCAACCTAGATCTACTACTAGTGCACAGGACCATTGCTCCCTGCCTACTTTGAATGCCCTCTCCTACTCTCCACACCTTTGAGGATGCCTCCTCTTCCTTGCAGCTCAGCACAAATATCCTCTGTGATGCTTTGCCAGATCCTTCTCTACACCCTCCTCTGACAGTCTGACTTTGTTATGCTGAGTCAATAGTTTGCTCTGGGATACTCTCATAGTACTTAACTATTAGCTGAATTGCATCTATTAATTTTTTTAAAAATGTTTTTATCTCCCTGCCTAGGCAATGAGCCCATTGAGGACACTTATGTGAACTTAATAATTCTGTCTGACCTCAAGTGCTTCATCCATGAAATGGACATAGCCATAGCCCCATCATTCTCAGAGGACATCACAATAGTGAAATGACAAAATAGGTGAGAAGAGTTTGGGCTCGTAAAAGCCATTCATTAAACAAGAGTGTCTTTTTGATTGTCACTTCTAGAAGTGATGCCTGATGCAGGAGGCTTCCAGAGATGAGCGCTCAGAGCTTACAATTGTCGCAGCCAAATTCCAAGCAAACTAATGGTGCTTTCAAGTGGACGTATGCTCCATCAATTCCTTCAATTTATTATAAGTGAAGGACTCTATATTCATTATCTTCTTTGTATTTCAACTTCCTTGTCCAAAATATGGAGATAATAATACTACACTTATCTCACGAAGTTGTTGCAAGAATTAAATGAAAGGACATATGTAGGTATTATTTGTGGTGGTTATTTCTTATTATTATTACTGAACAAACACCAGGGAGTAGCTGGATCTATGTTTGAATGATGATTCATAAATAAGTTAGTATGTTAATGATGCTACTTACAGGTATTCATATTTGAAGAGATGGAAACTTGGAGAGTTGAAGCTGGCAACACTGATGGTTGCAAATAATTACAAGAATTCTGGCCCAGGACAGAGAACCCCTACCCTACTCACAGTGTGGCAAACAAATCATTATGTGTTGCAAACATTTACTTTTAAAAAGAAAAAAAAATTCAGTGAGTGGGGTATGTGCCCTTTTGAGTAGTTCAAACCTAGAGAAGGCCAAGAAGACATTCATAGTCATGCCAAAATGGTCCTAGCATTCTCCCTTGAGCCTGTAATTAGGGATCAGGGTTCACTTCCATTTTCCCCCATTGTGACAGAGCACTGGGATGCTGTCAAAGCTGCGCTCAAAAGCCCTCGATGAACGTAGTCATGCTGAGATAGTTCTCGCCTCCCCCAGCCAACATCATGGTCAGATGCTGGGCATGGAGCCAGACTGCATTAGTTACTTTACCAGTTCCAGCACTTATAAAAGGGCAAGTTACTTGGCTTGCTTTTAATCTCTGATTTCATGTTTATAAATCTCACAATTACTCCATCTGAATTCTTAGCCATATTAGTATCAATTCCTTAAGACTGGTCACTGTGAAGATTACACTAAATACTCCATATAAAATCAGTATTTTGCAGATAGTAAGTGTTTAATGAATGATAGTTGTTTTGATTAGTTGCCTGCA
>RJWM01030237.1:0-23562 GCA_004363535.1 Dasyprocta punctata
GAGATCACAGTCAGGGGCTAGCAGTGTGGACACCTGGCTGCCCTAAGCTAAGTTACCACAGGCCTCAGATGTGGGGTTTGAGGCCATGTTTTCCTCTTGCTGCTTCCCAAGTCAGAGAAACCAGTATGGAAACCAACCCAGTGGTCCTCTGACGTGAGGCTTTGGTTCAAGACTGCCTAGCAGGCTTGCTCAACTTCTCGTATGTATGCAGAAGCCTACCTCCTGTCTTCAGCTGAGATCAGACTCACATCACTGCCTGGCAGTGCCACCCTGATAGTCTCTCCTCATCTCCTTCCTCTTTCCTCCTACAGGTTTTCCCACTGTAAACTGTGCATACATTTGACCCTGTTTCAGTATCAGCATCTAAGAGGATCTAGGTAGATGTAGAGATCAAAGACAGAAGCAGTGACAAAAGGCAAATAGCAATGAAGGTGTGAGAAGACGGTCACTTGGGGCAGGTTGGGAACAATAGGCAGAGAGAAATCAAATTGTGACTTTCCTTCAAAAATAGAATGCAATAACAAAAGAAAAAACACAATGGAAACATAAATGGCAAATGCTTGTTCACGCGATAACACACACTTAAAATCCTAGTACTCTGGGAGGCTGAGGCAGGAAGACTGCAAGTTCAAGCCCTTCTGGGGCAATTTACCAATTTAGATCCTGTCACAAAATAAAACATTGTAAAGTGATGGAAATATAACTCACTGCAAAGGTATGAAGTTCAATCTTAATCTTCAACACCACACAAAAGAAAGGAAGAAAGGAAGGAAGACAGGAGGAAAGGACGAAAGAAAGGAAAGAAGTAAAGATTCTACATTTTATAGACTTGCTGTGAGGATGGGAGATATGAGAGAAGCTCATAGACCAAGGATGACTTCATTGTTTTTGGTGTAGCTCTCTTCATCTGAAATGGTAAAGCCAATGAGAAATAAGACTAAAGGCTTAATTTAGACCTAGAAGGTTTGAGATATGATCAGACACTCTGAAGAAAATGTCACATAGACAACTGATTTCAGGAGTCCAGAGTTTACAGGAGAGGTATCAGCAGGAGAGAAAGCATTCTAAGTTAGTTTAGAGCTGGTGTTTGCTGCCATGGAACTGAATGCGATCACCAAGCAAACACTTCTCATATAAAAGTTTTAGAAACTAGGTCCCCAAGAATTCTAAATTTGGGAGGTGAGGAATTGTCACCAAGAGACAAGGAAGGTGACAAAGATTTACAGTGGTCATATTTGCCTGAGGAAGTTAACATTTCAATGGTAAGTGAGCTTCTTGAAGAGTCATAATTACTTCAAAATCTACTCTGGGTGAAATTAAAGTAGCTACCTCAGGGATCCCTTCTTGTAGAGCCTGGCCTTTAAACGAGAGATGGTCAGGGTCATTGTGGTGCAGAGTGGCCCTCAGGCAAGTCAGTGCCACCCTGGCTTGAACACACCTGATGCTTGCTGCGGCTCCCCAGGCCACAGCCTGAAGGTTTTTTGCTGCTTCAGAGAGAGCAAGGATGTCCACTGATGGTGTCCCTTGCCCAGGTGCTGCTATCAAGTGTGGCATCATTCCAAGTTTGTGCCTTTCCTTTTTTGCCTGTACCCTTACCCTGCACTCCTTCCTGAAGGACAGCACCTTTGAGAGTCTTCTTCTCTCTTCAGGCAGCTTGGTCCCTAGACACAGGTGTTTTCCCTGGGAACTGGGAGAGCTGGAGGACACCATGAGACTTCTCCCTGAGGTCTGCGGAGGTGGAAGGTTGGTCAGCCTGAGCTCGGTTCACCAGTTTCTGGGTGATTCTTACTGAAAGTTGCATTACCACTTCATACATTACTTTCTCAACAGAACCACACTGCCTCTAGTGGCCCCAAACACAGGAATTAAACCTAGTGGCCCAGCAGACCTCGACTGAGGGAGACCACTGCCCAGGAATCTCTTCCCCATCCAGCCACCTGCACCCTGACCCTATCTCCATCCGTAGGACTTTCTCTTGGACCTAGCCCAAGGTTTTGTACCTGAGGCACCCTAGATTGGGGCAGAAACAGGCAGAGGGAAGGATAATAGGACACGTGGTCCAGGGGTCACCAGCCCATCAGGCATCCACTGTTTCCTGTGCCTCGAACAGGTACACACTCTGAGACCTGCACTGGGAAATAGCTTCAGGACTGGTCATAATCTAGGAATGAGAAATTGATAATCAGGAAGCCAAGGTTTGAGACAGGGAGCTGGAACTGGGGGCTGAGCACCGAGTGGAGCTGGCTGAGAGGCCAGAGGCCCCCAGTTCCTAGGCTGTTTCCTTTCTCAGGGACTTTGCATGTCAAAGGAAATATCCAACATTCTATTTGTGTCTTATATTATTCATTGCAAGTTTCCATTATTTCCTTATATTCTTCTGTTTTTTATCTTGATTTTCTTTAGAAACACACAGCATTTCTTTCATAATGATTGTCATTTTATTTTTTCACTGAGATATTATTTCTGATTTGAGTTTCTCTATAGCTTCATGGAGTTGTTTCTTTACTTCATTTGCTATCATTTCAGAAAGTGCAGTTGTGTGATTCCCAGTGTATTCCATTTCAATGTCTCTTGGGTTTGTTCTCAGTGGGCTGGGGGATTGAGACTGCCTCTTGGTCTTTCATTTTGTCATTTTCTTCTAGAACCTATGTGGCTTGGCGGGAAGCCTCCCAATGAATTGTACTGGAACACTGTGTTGGTAGAGCTTCAATCCTCCAGTATGCCCATGGTTAGCTGGGGCACACCCCCAGATTATGACGCTGGATCCTTGTGTTCTGTGGTTTGTGAGGCCCGCTGTGTGTTCTCCTGATGTACTTCTTTGGGTTACTCTGGGATGCTGGGCTGGACAAACTTTGTATTCTCCCTGTAGTTAACAAGGTTACACCCCTGGACCTTGTTGCTGGGGCCTAGAACCTGACTGTGTAGCATTCAGAACCCCAGTGACCCAAGTGGCTAGTAAAAATGCAGCCCAGGTGTATCTGAGGCATATAGCACCAAGGCCTTGCTCCTGGTTGGACAGGTTCACAACCTCTAGGACCTGCCATGCAGCTACACCCCTGAACAATGGGGCTTGTGCCTTGGGTTGTAATGGGCAGAGCTCAAGTTCTCTGATGCCCTGCAGCTATGCTCTCCTCTCCCTGATGAGCAGCTCTAGGGCTCTGGGCTGGGCTGGGTTCAGTACCTCTGTGTCCTGCGAGGCTGGCCAGACATTCCCCTGATGGGTTGCACTGAGATGGTGGGCTGGATAGAGCTCGATCCTCCTCAAAGCTATTGAGGGTACACTCCCGGAGTGTGTTGCTGGACCCTCTGCCTTACTGGGTGGGAGTCGGAACCTCTGGGATTCAGGTGGCTAGGCAGAGTGCACCCCAGAGTGTGGCACCACCCAGGCCTTGCATCTGGCTGCAAGAAGTTCAGAGTCTCTGGAGTACAGGCTAAGCCTGGGCGAGTCCCAGGTGTATAGTCTTTCCTCTAATTTGTTGCCTTTCCTGGTGAATTCCTTCGGGTAGTCCTTATTATCTCTTTCTAAAATGTCCTTCAGAATATTTTGGAGTGCTGGTTTAGTGGTTATGAATTTCTTCAGATGTTCTTTGTCATGGAAGCATTTTATTTCTCCTTGTGTTTTGAAAGATAGTTTTGCAGGATACATCAATCTGGGTTGAAAGTGGTTTTCCTTTAGAACTTGGAGTACTTCACTCCAAGATCTCCTTGACTTGAGAGTTTGTGTTGAGAAGTCAGCTGTAATTCTGGTGGGTTTTCCTTTATAAGTGATTTGTTTCTTTTCCCTAACAGCTTTTACAATTTTATTCTTGTGTTGAATTTCTGGAGTCTTGACTATGATATGCCTGGAAGTAGACTATTTTTTATCATTGCTAATTGGAGTTCTATATGCATCATTTATTTGTAGGTCAAATTATTTTTCTCTACCAGGAAAGATTTCTGTCATGATGTCTGTGAGGATGTTTTTAATGTCATTTGTGGTATCTCCTGCTTGTTCATTGACTCCAGTTAATCATAAATTGTTCTTCTTTGTCTCATCAAGCAACTGCTGGATTTATTTCTCATGTTCCATTTCTAGTTCTGAGAAATCTTTCTTTACTTCGTCACTAACTACAATCCTGTCTTCAATAACTTGAACCCTGTCCTCGCATTGGCCTAATCTACTTCAAATACTTTCAATGAAGTTTTTATTCTCCTGGATATCTGTCTGAATCTACTTTATGGAATCCATTTGTTTCCTATGCTGTGCTTCCATAATTTGCTTAAACTCATTTAATTTTTAATTTTTTTTATCTGTGTCTGTTTAGCATCACTAAGAATCGTGTGTATTTTGGCCATCTCTGTGGTTACTTCAGAGATTATTTCTGATTTTCCAAAGCCTCACTCAATTGCTTTGTTACCACTTCAGAGAGACGTGGTATGGCTCTTCTGGATTTTCCAGGCTCATTGCGCTCTGGGTTTGCCTTTAGTGAACTGGGTGTTTGAGGTTGTGCCCTAGTTAAGTGTCTCCTCAATTCTTTTTTTTTTTAGTTTAATTTCTAGAGTGATACTTATTAGTTGCTTATGGTGGGTTGCTTTATTGGTGGTATTAAGGACATCCAGGTGATGATCAATTCTCTGAGGTATCTTCCAGGTGTAGCTGGTTCCTGGGCTCCGAGTATATTGAAAGATCCCACCTCCTCAGTTTGTTAGAGATGAGAGGCTATTGTTCACCTAGCCCAGTCCCTGGTTCTTTGGCACCGTGCCCCAGCACTCTCCATGACCTCCAGTCAATCTCAGTCCTGGACCATCAGGGCCAACAGCTATCCCGAACAATCCTGTTAATTCTAACTGCAGTGGTACCCACAGCACCAAACACAGCCAACAAAACAATAAACTGAGCCAACCCCCAATTTGCAGCCCTCGACCATACAAACTGAATTCGTGACCATGCTACAGAATGCAAAAACAATCATATACAATACATTCATCCACAATATGTCAATTCTGTCCTCAAGGGTGAGGACCCAAAATGGATTTAACAGAAGACAGAGAAGTGGGAAAAGAGAAAGAGACCACAAGTAGGTTGGAGGAAAAAGATGGGTCCCACCAACTTAAGGAAACTGATGCAGCAGACTGAGGGAAAGGAGAACCAAAAGAGATTTTAAAAAGTAGAACAGAACAAAACCACACCCAGAAGGAGGGCAGAAACCACACTCACACTCAAAAAAAAAAAAAAAGAAAGAAAGAAAGAAGAAAAGTAAAAAACAAACTAAATAAAACAAACAACTAACACTAGATACATGTCTATCACCATACACTAAACTGAAGTCAAAATGGAGAAAAGATCTGAATATTAAAATTGAAACACTAAATTTGCTGGAAGACAAAGTAGGTAAATATTTTGATGATGTAGGAGTAGACAGAGAGTTCCTGCACAGGAAATACTTCGCAGAATCAACAGCTGGGATCTCGTCTTACTAAAATTTTTTTGCATGTCAAAGGAAAACTCCAACAGAGTGAAAAGAAAACCCACGAACTGGGAAAATATCTTAGCCAACTGTCCTTCAGATGAAAGACATCTGTCTAATACATATAAAGAATTTTTTGAAAATCAGGCCCCTAAAATTCAAGGCCCAATCCAAAAATGGGCATCTGAGTTGAATACACACTTCTCAGAGGAAGAAATAGAAATGGCAAATAAATATATGAAAAAATGTTCAATGTCAATGGTCATTTGGGAAATGCAAATTAGAATAACACTGAGATTCCATCTCACCCCAAACACAATGGCCAAGATTAAAAACATCAACCAATAACAAATGCTGAAGGGGCTGTGGGGAAAAGGAACTCTTCTCCACTGTTGGTGGGTGTGTAGACTGGTAAAACCACTGTTGAAATCAGTGTGGAGATTCCTCAAGAAGCTAGGGTTAGAGATTCCATTTGACCCAGATATCCTGCTTCTGGGCATTTTCCCACTAGGATTGAAAACAGCATACCACAGTAATATATGTATAACCATGTTCATAGCAGCACAATTCGTAATAGCCAAATTTGGAAGCAACCCAATGCCCATCAATGAAGGAACGGGTAAAAAATTTGTGGTATTTTTATACAATGGAGTACTACTCAGCTATCTAGAAAGATTGCATCGAGACATTTATAAGTAAATGGACATGACTTGAGACCATACTCATAAGTGAAATAAATCAAACTCACATGTGTAAATACCATTTTGTCTCCCAAGTGTAGGAAACTGAAAAAGTATATATGATCCAAAATCTACAATAAATACTGTGTAAGGATAAGAAAACTGCTCAAAGAGCAAAAGCAATTGGGATAGGGGAAAGGAGGAAAGAAGAAAGGGAAAAGGAAGAAGACATAAATTTGTATATATGTATACATAAGATAGCTAAAATGACTATACTACTAAATGTATTAGTTATTGAAAAAGAACAGTTAATACTCATATGATTAGATCAATTTTACGTGTGTATATCTGCTGATCTAAATAACTCTTTTGAAGGTAACAATATGTAATACCACAACCATTGTCAAATTCCTATTATCTTGTTTTGTAAACCTATAATGTTATTGCATTGGATTTGTTGTTGCTGTTGTTTGTTTGTTTGTCTCTTTTGCTTTTTGTCTTTTTTTTTCTGTGTCTTTTTTCTCTTAAATAAAAAAAGAAAAGAAAAAATGGCCCCACTGGAGGATCCTTTCTCTTGATGCTCACCACTGCCACATATCCCATTTGTAGGAAAATTCTGAACTTTCTTAGCTGTGTTTAGTTAGACCTTAGGGGTATTTAACTGGCAGACACTGACACCAGTCCTATTACTTCATCTTACTCAACTGATCATTTGATAGGAACTCATATGATCTTATTTCTAATTGTTTACTTTTTTCCTTAATTTCACACAAAGTCAAATCACTGTGTAGAGAAAGCAAAACAGTCCTCTGCTGATGAATTTGTTTATTTAATAACAAACTGACTTAGTTTATTAGTGGAATTAGGGTACTTGGCATTGTATAAATTAAACATTTAGGTAAATAACTCACTTTCTATAATTTTATTATATTTTGTTTCCTTATCAACACCTACTGCACTGTTGTAACACTGTCTTCATAGTTATACATTTTCAGTCATTCACATGTAATCTCATAATATCCATATGAAATACAAAAAACAGGCATGAATATTATCTCTTTTTAACAGGGAAAACCAAGTCACAGAATCAGAACATTTTCTATCAATGTAAAATAAAAGCTAGGCCTCCTGAGTCCTAGGCCAGAGTAACTTTGCTGAGATGGTTGTGTGATAACTAATGTGTCAAGACATGCTTACATTGTCACTGATTGTGAGGAGCATTAGAACTGTCTGCTGCTGGAAACACATAACAATGTTTGAAATTATTTTTGAAATCAAACTAAATTCAGTTCATTTTAGGCATTTTCCTAAATATAACAGGTCCATTCACTCACACTCAAATATGTTTTCTAAGATAAAAAGTGAGAGAGAGAAATTGTATACAACTTTGTGTTGGTTTTAGAGAATGCAGGTATTCTGAGCAGCATGTTAGAAAACAGTTTAACAAAACTGATACTGTGTGATCGATTTAATTCATCTAGACATTTGAACATTATAGTGCTATGATAACCTTTTTCTTTCATCTTAGTTACTTTTCTCATTGGTGAAGCAAAATAAACAATACATAAATTTAAAAGAGGGGAGGTTTATTTGGCTCATGTTTTGTAGCATTTCTAACCATAGGCAGCTGGCTCCAAGGCAGGGTGGCATGGCAGAGGGGGGTAATGGGAGAAACAATTCATAGCCAAGCAGGCAGGAGATAGCAAGCAGCAGCAAGCAACAGCAAGCCTGGCTTCCTTCTGTCCCTTTCTATTCATCCATACCAGAAGTATACTGATTGGTAACACCCATATCTATGGTGTGAATTCTTTTCTCCACACCCTTAATCTCAGCATTACACCCTAATCTACATTCACGTACTCTAACTCAGTTGCCTTCAGAAAACTTCACCTATAAGCACCTGAGGCTTTGGGGAGACATCTAGATATAACCACAACATCTTTCAACTCTCGAATGAAAGCATAGAGTGCAACCAGAGAATGAACACGTGCTTTAACTTGTATCAAGTTTAACCCAATAACAGATTAAATACATCCATGATGGTTTATTACCTGTTCAACCAGGCACTACTAAAATAATTTGAATGACAAATATGGAATATTTGATGAGCCCCCACACCTGTCTAGTTGAGTTCCTCATGACTTAGAGTGATGTAACCTGGAGAATCATAAAGTTAAGCCTAAAATACTGAGAGCTGAACATGAAGGAAAGTTTTCAAAAGAAGAATTTTTGGAGCTCTAAAGGAAAGTCTGTTTTCAGAATTGAAGAATGAAGGAGTAGAAAAACTCTAGAAAAACAGAAATGTATGTTTGAAGTGAAAGGGTAAATGAGAATGAAAGAAGGAAAAATTACATACAAATCAGATCGCAGTTTGCAAAAGACCAGTGGAAATATTGGTATCATGTTTAACAGTTTCATGGCCTAAAACATCAAACAAAAAATAATGGGTACTTCCCAAAGTGATCTGTGGACTGTGCCATACCCTTTATTCATCACAGGAACATTTCTCAAGGGTAGAAAATGCTCATACACAGAGATCATATTGTCTCTGTCCAAATCAAAAATCTTTCATGCCAGGAAGACATGCCCTAAGTTGTTCAAAAAGTGAAAATTGTAGAGATGTGTTTGATTTCTGATTTCCTACAGATAGTTTCTCAAAAGTCTTCTAATTTGACCTTTTCTAACTGAAATAGAAGCAAATATAAGAATATTTAAGGGAATAAGAATATTATATTTTGCAAATGAGAAAGCGTTCAGGAGAAGGAACGGGAGTAGGGAGGGATAAGGGATGCAAAAAGAATTAAAATGCCTCACGCACATGTACCAAGTGGCCATGATAAGTGTAATCATTAAGTACTGAGAGCAAATACTAATAAAAAAATTTTTAAAATAGAAAAATGTCCAGCACTATACACCTTCTAAGTGACCTAGATAAACTGCCTATAGAAACAAGGTGAGCTATCTAATGTCCTGGAATGAGTCCCTGCTCTGCTGATTCAGAAGATAATGTTCCCTTGCACTTGTGACTCTGCAATTATAATGTATCTGCAAAATATTGTTACATCACAGGGTTCACTGACTTCTTTAACAAAACATATGGTAGTTGTCAATTGGGAGGTTGGATCTTTCTGTACGTTATATTTATATTGTGGAAATATGCTACATCTTTTTACAGACACAAATTATCCACAAGAAAGTTGTAATTAAGGTGTGTTGTTTAACTGAGAAACAATTTTTTGTTCAAATATGGAGTGATCATTTTTTTGTTTACACCATATGAACCATCTCCTTTTTCTTTTTCTCTTCTTATTCTTTTTAATTTTTCTTTGTCCATGTATGCAGTACACAATGATTACATTCACTGTAGGGAGCTGGTACATTTACATAACATGTCTCGATTCTTATTTTCCCTTCTGCTTCACTCACTTTTTTGCCAGCATCAGATTCATTTATTTATCTTATAAGTCCTTATAAAGTTAATTATACATACAAATTAACATCCAGACTAATAGGTCAAAATAATATCTAAAACACATAAGACAATTGTAATAAATCAATATACACTTTTATATACTTTGCCTATGACAAAATGCAGTAACTTTTTTCTCTTTTGTCATTTTCTGTCTTTCAGTTTGAATTTTATTTATCCTGACTTCCTCATATAAGAGAAACAATTACATTCAAGTTAATCCTTCTGCGTGACAGACTAGTGTCCCTTATATATATGTAACACAGTCTTTATTCACTCTTCTGTTGATGGATGAATAGACTGCTACCAAGATTAGCTATTATGAATTATGTTGTTGTAATCACTGGAATGCATGAATCCCTAAAGTATGAGGTCTTTAACTCTTTGGGGAACATTCCTAGCAGGTGAATAGCTAGGTCAAATGGAATTTCTATTTTTTAGTTTTTGCAGAAAATCCATACAGATTTCTATAGCTGTTGTACTAGTTTACACTCCCACCAAGAATGAGCAAGTGTTCTTTTTCCCCAGCAACCGCATCACCATTCATTGTTGATGATAGTCATTTTTTCTGGAATGAGATAGAATTTCATTGTTGTTTTAATTTGCATTTATTGAATAGCCAAAAATGTTGAAATTATTTTCATGTATTTATTGACTGTTCATGCCTCTTTATCTGCTGTGTCTCTTCATTTTGGATGATCACTTGTAAATTGGGTCCTTAAATTTGGCAGTCTAATACTTTTTCTTTGTACATTCTATATACCAATCCTCTTTCAGAGGTGTAGTTGTCAATTTTTTTGACAAACTGTAGTCTCTCTCAAATGGTACTTTACTTTGCTGTGCAGAAGCTATAATCTGTTGTGCTCCCATTTGTTAATTATTGATATTATTTTTTGTGCGACCAGGGTTCTGTTCAATAGGTCCTTGTGTACACCTATGTCTTCATGTGTTTTATCTAATTTGCCTTCAAACATATTTTTTTCTGTTTTAATGTACAGATAGTTGATTTATTTTGATTTTAGTTTAGTGCATGGCAAAAGATATATAGAGAGGTTCAATCCTTAGCATGTGAATAACCAGTTTCCCCAGTGCCAATTGTTGAAGTATCTGTCTTTCCACCAGCGAAGAAATTTGGCCTCTTTGTCAAACATGGCGCAGATCAGTGTGCCTGGAGTTGTTTTTGCATTCCATATTCTGTTCCACTGATTCACTCATCTGCTTTTTTTTGCCAATACCATGCTTTTTTATTTTATTTATTTATTTATTTTATTTTTGTCGCTGTAGCTTTGTACTATACCTCAAAGTCAGGAATCCTGATGCCGTTGGCCTTGTCCTTCTTGCTCAGAATTTCTTTGGCTCCTCTGGTTCTATATGAATTTTAAGACTGCTTTCTCTAGTTCAGTGGGAGAATGTTATTGGTATTTTCACTGAGATTGTGTTAAATCTGTAAAACAGTGTTGAAGTATGGCCGTTTTGCCTGTCGAGGAACAGCGGATAGCTTTCCATTTCCTAATATCCAATTTAATCTCCTTTTTCCAGAACACTATAGTTTTCATTGTAGAGGTCTTTCACTTCCTTGGTTAGGTTATTTCCTAAGTATTTCATTTTTCGTGGTGCTATTATAAAAAGTGTTTCCCTAATTCCCATCAGTGAGTGTTTCATTGGTGTACAGGAATCCCATTGCTTATTGAAGATTGGTGTTGTACTCTGCTACACTTCTAAATTTAGGTTTTTCTGCTCAAAATTTCAGGAGATTTATGGTTGGGGACTGCATTTGTTAAAGGTCCTCTTTCTGATAATGTCCTGATAATGTTATACTACTAGAGAAGATGAATGTGTGTTTGCATGTGTGTGTGTGTTTGTGTGTGTGTGTGTGAATGTGTGTGTGTCTAAAGCAATTTTCTGAGAAGTTTCTACATTCATACAACTAAGAATATTATTAACATCATATTTATTGTTGTGATGAATATTATTTTCAGTCCATTAATATTTTCCTTGATTTTAAGTATTTTCACATGTTTTTAAAAATTGCATTTCTCATTAAAGATTTTTAATAAATTGACATTTCTTATGAGATATAATAGAAATGCTTTCTATATCAAACCATAAAAAAGATACCCAAATAATTTTATATAATAAAAATATGAAAGTATATGGAATGAGTATTATTTTCTTCAAGTTTTATGTATATGTTCTGTGACTTAGTCTTTTAACTTTTTGACTCTTTTTATTCTGTACAGTAAGGACATTGAATTTCAGTGTTGTGAAGTGGTTGTGGTTTTCTGGGGAAAATAAAGTTTCACTAGGTTTAAATTGTTCTAAAATCATTAAATTACTTCTATTCAACAGGACAAAAAGCTTGATATAATTTTAAAATCAGAGATATTGACTGTGTGCTGAGATAGTTGGTGAGTGTCTTTCTTCTAGATTATACCCCATGCTTAGATACCAGGAGGCAGCACAGACTTCTGAGTACCCATTTTTTGGAAGTACAGGTATGTTGTGCAAGTCTGCAACCTGAAAAGAAAATGTTTCAGTTTGCTACAAAACAAGAAACATTATAACTTAAATGTTGTTTTCCCATTATTAAAAAAAAGTCATGCTTGACGCTACCCATTAAAAGAGCATCAGATTTGACTCTAAGATGCAAATCTGACACTAACCTTGTCTCTGATATTGGGCTGGTTATTTAACATGCTTGAACTTATTTCCCTTGACCATAATTATATCTATCTTGGAAAAGTGCTTTAAAGTCAAATAAGAGATCTAACAAAAGATTTAAATTACAATAATTTTCACCTCCCTATGGTTCCATGGTCCACCGTGGTTCAAAAATGCTAAATGGAAATTTACAGAAACAATTCATAAATTACAAATTGTAGGTCATTTTTAGTAGGGTAACCAGATCTCACACCATGCCTCTCTGTCTGTGTTGTGACATGAATTATCTCTTTGTGCAGCATAACCACATGGTCTGAATTATGAGGTCAACTGTCATGGAATTACAACTCTTAAGATCAAGCACAGAGTAATACCTTATAATGGCTTTATGGTGCAATAATTTATTATGATATATTTTTACAATTGTTTTATTGTGTTATTATTGTTAATCATTTCAATTTATAAATTGAACTTTACCATTGATATACCTATAGAGGAAAAATATATAATATATACACATGGTTTAGGGATATACACAGTTTCAGTAACATCTAACCATTGAAAGTTCTGGGAATGTAGTGTCTATGGATAAGGAGGACAACTGTGATGAAAGGTAAAATTGTAAAGATCATGAAACAAATAAAATCTTCATGAGATTATTTACTGTCTAAAATTGTGTTCCTGTTTAATAAAACTCTTATGGCAGTTTTTACCTCTGCATTCCTTGCTGTGTAGATGATAGGGTTTAGCATGGGAGTGACCAGAGTATAGAATACTGTCACTGCTTTATCCAATGGAAACGTGGCCACTGGTCGCAGATACATAAAAATACAGGGCACAAAGAACAAGACAACCACTGTGATGTGGGAACCACAGGTGGAGAGGGCCTTTTTCTTCCCTGTGGAGCTGTGAGTCCGCAGAGAGTGAAAGATGACCACGTAGGATAGCAGCAACATAAGAAAGACAATGACAGACATTCCCCCACCATTGGCAGCAACCAAGAGACCAAGGAGGAAAGTATCACTGCAGGCAAGCTGTATTAGGGGGAAGATGTCACACATGAAGTGATCCATCCTGTTGGGGCCACAGAATGGGAGCCAAAATGTGACTAGAATTTGTCCAAAGGAGTGAAGAAAGCCCACTGCCCAACACACCCCCACCAGGATACAGCACATATTGTAGTTCATCATGGTCACATAGTGCAGAGGTCTACAGATGGCCACATAACGGTCATAGGCCATGACCACAAGGAGGACAATCTCTGAACCTCCTAAAAAATGTTCAACAAAAACTTGTGTCAAGCAAACATTGAATGAGACAGCTTTTGTGCCAGAAAGCAAATCAGCTAGCATTTTGGGGATTATGGAAGAGGAATAGCATGCATCTATCAGAGATAAGAATGCAAGGAAAAAATACATTGGGGAGTCCAAAGTCTGGCTGCAGGTTATAGTAATGACAATTAGCAGGTTTCCCGTGATGGTGGCAATGTAGATGATGAGTATCACAAAAAACAGTATTTTCTTCATCTCAGAATTCTGTGTCAGCCCCATTAGAATGAATTCAGTCACATTCATTTTGCTTTCATCCATTTCAGTGCTGATGCTGAATTCAGAGTTGGTTGATTAACCTGTAAAAATAAAATCCTACATAGCAAATATGATGAGCCAACATATTTTGGGTTATCAGGTAAGCCAAAAAAATTTAGTAAAATAAAAAAAATTAAAATTAAAAAAATAATTTTGTAAACTTTTTTTCTTCATGGTATTCCAGAAAAAAAAGACACATACTATGTTTTCTGTTTTATAAAATGAGATTAGATAAACCATTTGCAACTGTCCATTTCAAATTCTTACCTGGCTGCTGAAATGCCATTCACTCCACTGCTGACCAGCTTCATTTGTGCACACTGTTGATATGTAAAGTCTAAAGCACCCTGTCTTCTATTTAGAAATTCTTAAACAAGCTGCAAAGTAACTGCCTGTGGGAGGGGAGGTAATGGAGAAAAAAAGGAACCAAGAGGCATTACATACCCACACCAACTTCCCACAAGGAATGGAAACATGATGAACTGAAAACATCTGCTAATTTAAAAAAAAATTAGAATTTGCTTCAGAGTCATCTGCTTCATACATTATTCTATAAATATTAATTATATAAATACCTATGTTGGGAGACTCTTGTTCCTCTGCTGTCTTTTCTATCTAACTGTGAAACAGAGTTCCGCTGACCCATTCCCTCCATACTTCAAATGTTACCTTATGCCTGTCACACTGGTGGTCGTCCCCACAGTCAGTTTCTACACCCCTTCCCCAGTCCATGGCAGCTGAATGCAGGTAGGAGGAGGAAGAAAAAGGCTGTCAGGCATTTATTTGGAAGGTTCTCTCTTAGAACTTGGAGAAAGGGGTGCCTTCAGTTAAGACCACTCTTTGGGGGGCACCTTTACAAGGCTTGCAGGCCTCTCCTGATCACACAGTCACCTTCTCCAAACTCGGTCTCAGGCCAGGTGGTGGCAGCAGTGCCTGCTGTTACTACCCCCAAGGAGTGTTATCTTTCAACTCTAACAAGTTTATTTGAGAAACAATCATAATAACACTCCTTAAATTTTCATTTCTTTTCTATAGTACTTCTTGTCAAGACTCCAAGGATGCAGAAAATTTGTATTTTTCCTTGGTAAACAAATAGAAGTAAATGATAAAATGGTTTTCCTTCTTATACATGTATTTTTTCAATAGTCATTTACACTTCTTTTGAGATACAGTTGGTAAATAAATTTACTGCTTATCATAAAAGACCATAAAGTGAAGCATCAAAAGCCTTTTCATAATCCAGGCATGGTGGTGCATGCCTCTAGCTTCAGCAATCTGGGAGGCTGAGGCAGGAGAATAGCAAGCTGAACTTCAACCTGGGCAATTTAGTGGCTTAGCCAGACCATGTCTCAAAAAATTTATATATGAAAGTTATATATATATACCTGGGGATATAGCTCAGTGATAAGGCCCCTTGTGCTGTGAAGATATTTTTTTGAAAAATCTTTATTGTTAAGGACTGGGATATAACATTAAGATGACTATAAGAAGTGGTCAAAATATACAGTGATGTTTTTAAATTTTAAAACCATATTACAATGGCTGACATTTTACCATTAATCTCCTTCAAAATACTTCTTCAAATCCAAACACACTTATCCCACCATTCTTGTTACTTTCTTTTTTTTTTTTTTTTTTTTTTTTTTTTTTTTTTTTTTTTTTTTTTTTTTTTTTTTTTTTTTTTTTTTTTTTTTTGCGGCACCAGGGATCAAACTCACAGCCTCACACCTGCCAGACAGGCGCTTAAGCTGCTGAGCCGAACCCCTGGCCCTGGTTTTTTGAGGCAGGTTCACACCACGTAGCTCAGGCCAGCCTTGTGCTCGCGTTGTAGCCCAGACCGGCCTCGAACTCACAACGCTCCGCCTACCTCAGCCTCCCGAGTGCTGGGATTAAAGGCGTGCGCCACCACGCCCGGCTTCTTGTCACTTTCTGAAGTCTTCTTTAATGATCAAATTCATAAGTTTTGATAAAATAATACAGTGAAATTAGCTGCTTCAGTATCATCCAAAGAAAAGCAGGCATGTAAAACCATTACAGTGTGTCCTCATCCACCTTATTCACTAAGTCTGGCACTGTGAAACTTTGACTCTACTCCAAAGTCAAAGTGAGGATGGGAAGAAAACAATTTATATCGATTCAGTATATTGAGTGAGTCTCAATAGTACACCTAGACATTCACAAAAGAAGACTTCCGGAATCGAATTTAAAGTGCCTGGAACAAGGGGATAACTGCTCTAAGCAGGGAGTGGGGTATACTTTGAAAACAATCAATGGCAATGAGTCTTTCAATGCGCATTTTTTTGTAAATATAAGCATTCACCATATTTGGCTATCACTGGTAGATCTATGTTTTCCAGTATGTGCGTATTCTAGGGCATTGTCCTTAGGGTTATGGAACTCTTGGAGTCTACAAAGCCTATACCTTTCACTGTCCTGAAGTTATTCCACAAATCTTATATTGTAGAAAGTAGATAATACTGTAAATAATCATTGCTTACAGAACTGAAAATGTTGTCTGGTGGAAGCTCTATGGATTTTCCTAAGCACTGCATAGAAAACATTTGAATGTATTTTTGAATTCATTACAAATCCCCAATTGAACAACATGAATGTGGTACACTGTGTTCTCACTTGGACACATCACAGTATTTTACTCTCTTGTCACTAATTAGTGAGCTAAGTAATATCTTGGACATGCATTCATTTTATAGTTGTATGAGACTCACGATTTTGCTGTACATTTTAAAAATTCTTTTGTTGTTTCAAGTTAAAATTACTAATAAAAATTTAAAGAATCACAAAGATACACATATTCTCACTATGTACATTATTTCATCATAACCTATATTTGGATTTATTTCTATTTGAAATCAAATGAAACAAAATGTGAAATTGAAAAATAATTATTATGAATCTCCCACCTTTAATCCCATCCAGAGTTACATACTTAAGAATTTTTATCAATCAAAATAAAACAAAGGTGGTGCAGTGTCTTCCTGCCAAGAGCGAAGTCCTTAGTTCAATTCCTGGTACTAAAAAATAAAAATAAAGACTAAAAAATAAAAATAAAAATAGTTCTTGAACGATGTCAATTTGTTCTTGGGATAGGAATGTGTGTATATATGTGTATGTGTGTTCACGCATGTGAGGAATACTTAAATATTGTATATACTTTCAAAATCTGCTTAACAATTCTTGGATAAGGTCATTTCCAAATTCTATCTGGCACACTACAAAGTAAAGATATAGCAGTAAAGAGTACGGGTAAAGCCTACTTTCATGTCCTAGTAGAAAGAGACTGAAGACACCAATTTTTTAAAAAAGGAATGTTACAGTGTAGCAGAGTGTAATGGATGTATGAGGAAATAAAGCACGGAACAGGAAACAGTCTGAAGAGAGTGATCATTTTGTGTCAGGTTGTCAGAGAAGGCTTCATTGAGATGCAGTAATAACAAGAAAGGAACAGGGTAAGGAAAGAGAAGCAATAAGATACCTACAGGATGACTGCAGATAGAAATGCCAGCAACGGGGTGTCCCTGAGGGACAGAGGAGCCAGGATCAGTGGTTGCAACTGGGATGGAGCGAGCCAGGACCATTTGATGCCCGGTCTCCCAGGGCTTTGCTGACCATCATGAGGGCTGTGACTGCATTCTACGTGGCAATGCCTCAAATCAGAACAATATGATCTAACTCAATTTTCAGATGGATCATTTGGGCCACTTCATGAAGATCAGGGTGCGGAGGAGCAAAGCAGAAGCATGGTCACTAGTTAAGGTGCCACCGTGACAGCTGAAATAGAAGGTGACTTGGACTAGGCTGGTCATGGAAAAACAAATGGATTGGGTAGGAAAAAGGAACCAACTTACTTGATACTAAGTGTAACACTCGAGCAAATGCTTGCTCAGTTAGGTGTGCCTTCTACACATGAAATTGCCTCAGTGTATGACAATATGTTCTTCAAGTGATATGCTCAAAATTCTGGGAGTAAGTGTTACTCTTTTCCCTGTTTATACTCCATATAAAGCAATGAAAATAGCACCTCCTTTATACCGAGTAGGTTAGTGAGCCAGTCTCCCTTTCATTCTCTCAGTAACTTCTCAAGCCAGGATCATCTTTCAAGAAAATATTCAAGAATTCCAGAGATTACCCACATTTTATAGAATTGTTACCTTTGCTATTTATTTCAATTTATAGCTACAATTTCAGCCTACTAAGTAACACTGTACAATTTCCTTATCCTGTCTTATTTGTTCCATCTGTGAAATGAAGCTAGGAATAGTCTTTGGCATAATGTGAATACAATTTATAAAAATCCCTTTGGAAAAGTAAGCCATCATTGTGAACTCTGAAGGGGGAAAACGTGAGACCATGAGACCATGATTATTAAAGTCACCATGTTCTTCCTACAAGGCAAAAGTAATAAATTATTTAAAAGAACACCACTTTTCTCTATGATTTATCTGCATGGTTTTTAGCTAGCCAATAGTATTGTTTTCTTCTTTATCAAAGTGACTGTAACTAACTTAACACACACATTCCATATATCCATGACACATTAGACCTAGCATTTAATTTTCAAGTTAGGCTTAAAGAGACAGTGTTTGCACTACGTTATTACATTTCTTAAGTATGAAAAAATATAAATTTCTGGCATAAATGTACTGACAAGCATTGTTATTCACTGGCACAATTCCATTTAAATACAATGTGTTTTACTTTACTTCCCAGCTACCTCTCTTCATCATGCACACACAAAAATGACCCTTACGTGTCCACTCCTCTCCTCCACCTTGTAATACCTCTATCTTCTTTATGCTGGAGATAAAGTATTCTAACTGTCCAGTCTGGGAACATTCATGTGAAATTCCTTCCCATCACTTAAACATGTAAATGATTGTTAAAGATGGGGAAACTGAGACACTGAAAAGTTAAACCTTGTGCTCTAGGATATGAAGTGAGTGAAGATCAGGCCTAAAAAGGCATAACCCAAGTCTGCTTGGCCTCAGGTTTTCATTTTGACTGGACTCCACAGTACCTCCTGCATAACAACTTACCTAAATAGTATTATCCTTCTTTAATGTTGCCCTTCTACAAAGGCTTTAAAAAGAGTGTGTCTCATCCTAACTTATGTAGGAATATAAAATGATTTAAAAAGCACTTGGGAATTTGAAAGATGTCATCTCCTAAGGATCTTCTGAGAATTTCTCATCTTCCTTCTCAGAAGTATTGAGAATGAGTAATTTATTTATTTTTCTGAGTTGGTTAATAGCACATTACTGTCCCTGCTCAAACAGTATTTATAATCTGCTCTAAATTCACTATTAATTAAAATTGTATCTCAATAATGCATTACTGTAAACTACTTTCATATTAACTACAAAATAACACTATGATATAACTGAATGATTTCAAATTCACAGTTATAAAAGCTAAGGTAAAAAATGGTTTATTTCTTCTACCCTGGATAATGTAACTAGTAAGTCATAGAAATGTATTTCAAAATGTCCCCTTTCCTAGAGAGGCAGAATTAATATTATTAAAATGAAAATTTTACTAAAAGGAATGTATAGATTTTATGCAATCCCTATTATTCCAACCCCAAAAAAAGTATAAACTCTATATGGAACCAGAATAAGAATCAAAGCAATATTTAGCAAAAAAGAGAGTGCAAAGCCATCATAATTTGTGATTTCAAGTTGTACTATGACACTATAGTAATACAAACAGCATGGCATTGCCAAAAGAATAAACCTGTAAATCAGTGAAATGGGAAAGAAGATGTAGAAAACAACCCCATGCAAATTCAGTGATGAGATTTTTAATTTTAAAGTTAGTACATTTCCAGTGCATGCAGTTTACAGTCACCTTGCAGAGTGTGTAGGTATACCTACAGCTCTATTCTTTTTCAATCCCCCTCCCCTTTTCTTCCCCTCCCTCCTTCTTCTAATTGTCCTATCCTTATTATGCCATTCTTACTTTACACATAAGATTTTAGATGAGCTTAGATAAATTTTAGAATTCTAAAATTCTCTAAGTAACAGAATTTATAGTTTCTTCTAAGTGTGATTCCTTCTAAAAATTCTCTATCATTTCTGGAGAGTGGCCACATAATTAGTTTTTCAAAGAGATTCACTCATGGAAATCTAATAAGGAAATTGTTGAGAACATGTTTTTTTTTAAATTAAAAGAACTATTACCTTACATACTCTAGATATCAATAGTTACATCTCTACAGTGTGGTTCTTAATGGCAATATAAACTTTATAATATATAGGAAATAAAATACATGACAATGTGTAATAATAAATAGTTAATACACCTAAATATGTAGCATTTGGTAAGAATTTAAGAGTAATCTCAGTTTGCCCCTTAGGTTATTTTTAAACAGTTTCATAGTAAAACATTTGAATGTGATGAAATATGTATGCTCTTAAAAATTTCTGAGTTATTATGCTATATATATATATATATATATATATTTCATATAAATTTTTACCATTCCCCTAAATGTATGTTGAAAACCTGATATGAGTAATTGCAAATTACTTGGAAAATGGATGGAATGAAGAATTTTACATCAATAAAAGTACAAAGAAAAGCTTTCTTCATAAATGTAATACATAAATTGGATTTTTATTTTATTTGGTTTAAAGATTGGATAGAACATAAAGAAAGCATTATTATGGGTAGGATAGGATTGGATTATTTAAACATAGAAATCTGTGGGATGTGTGAATGTTTGGGTAGGAAATAGGATTGGATTATTTAAACATAGAAATCTGTGGGATGTGTGAATGTTTATCATGTCTGTCTTAGTTACTTTTTTCTCATTGCTGAGAGAGAATACCTGACATCCAAAATTAGGGAAAGAAAGGTTTATTTCTTACAATATTGGAGGTTTCAGTCCATACTCAGCTGGCTGCAAGGGAGGGAGGCATGGCTGGGGGCAGCCATTCATTGCCACCTCAAACAACAAGGCATTAACTGCAAGAGAGAGAAGTCATGCCTTCTTCCCACCCATACACTGTATGTCAGCTCTACCCCTGGGCAGGTACCGCACTCACACCATCAATCCCAGCACTAGACAACAAACCAATCATGAACACCAGACTCAGCCCCATCTGTGATTACATGAGACTTGAGGTGAGGCCATCTGAACACACTAGAACATTCCACTAGGGGCTCTACTGAAGATTCATGTACATGCTTTATACAAAAGACATTTAGTCCATCTGCAAGAGTTGCCAAAGTTCTCACAGTTTCAGCCTTGCTGAAAAGCACAAGTCTCAAATCTCCAAGATCTTTGGTGAACTCTTAACTGTAAGCCCCATACAAATGAAAACAACATTAAACACTTCCAACATACAGTGGCACAAGATAAACATTACCATTCCAGAAGTTATACACAGGGAAATACAAAGCATTGGAACAAAAGCAAGTCCAAAATCCAACAGGGTGAACATTAAGTCATGGAGTTCCATTCTCACCATCTGAAGCAATCTAGTTGCAAGCTCCAAAAGGCTTGAGTGACTTTACGCCCATGGTATTTCCAGGGGCTCCAGTTCCTACATCTTCTTTCTTAAACCCATTCTACTTGGTTTTTGCAGCTTTCCTTGGATGATCCATGTTCCTGACTTTTTCAAACTTCTGGAGTCTCCACTGCACTTTTGGTTTCATCCTTATATCTTTACATATTGCCTTCTCAATGGTGCACTTCCTGGACTCCCAGGTCTTCTGAAATCAGGGTGGAAGCTGCCTTAACCTCTGAACTTTTGACTTAAAACCAGCATTGCATGGATGCCACCAAGGTCTGCTGCCAGCTGGAGGAGTAGCCTGGCTTTCCTCTCTCTTGGCTGTAGGGGTCAAGTGTTTGGATTGCTGAGTTCTCTAAACCTGTTTGTAAGGAACAGATTCTCTATGCTGCCACAATTCTGGAACCTCCTATGGCCTCTACTGCCACTCTGGAATGTGGTGCTCTGTGGCTTTCTCCTCTGAGCAAACTCTTTTGAGGTTGCAAAAGCTGTAGAACCGCTGCTTCCCAAGATGGCCCTAGGCCACCATTTTTATTTCTTTGTTCCTTCTCAGCAATCAAGGTCTAAGCTCTATTTTCATAGTCCACAGCTTTCTGACCAACCTCACAATGTTTTAAATCTCATACTGGTCTCTTGGCTCTTGATTTGCAATGTAAATCTGGCTAAAAGCCCCCAACAATAGCCATACCACTGCCTCTGCATTTGACTGCCTTGCAATTTCCTTTGCCAGATTAATCTGTCCATTGCCCTTAATCTTAGTTTCAGTCAGAATCTCTGGACATAAGCAGAATGCAGACAAACTTTCTGCCAAGCCATAACACACATTGTGTGGAGTCCAACAATCAATGCAGTCCTTCTTCCCAGCAGAAACCTCCTGAGCCTGGTCTTTACTGGCAGGCTTTCTATCAGTTTTCTGATCTCCTGAGCTCTGACCAGAATCTCCCATTTGGAACAACCTAAGCTGTTCCAGCACCACCTTTTCAGGCGACATTTCCAAACCTTTCAAACTCTTCCCACAAGCCATTTCCAAAGGCTCATGAACCACATGGTCGGGTTTAGTTACAGCAATGACCCCACATGACTGGTACCAAATTGTTTGTTATTTTTTCTTGTTGTTGAGATAGAATACCTGACACCCAAAATTAGGGCAGGAAAGGTTTACTTCTTACAATATTGGAGATTTCAATCCATACTCAGCTGGCTGCAAGGCAGGGTGGCGTGGCTAGGGGGCAGCCATTCATGGCCACTGCAAACAGCAAGGCATGAACTGCAAGAAAGAGAAGAAATGCCTTCTTCCCATCCTTACACTATACGCCATCTCCACCCTAGGCAGGTGCTGCACTTGCACCACAAATCTCAGTGCCAGACAACAAACCAATCATGAACATGAGACTCAGCCTGGTCCATGATTACATGAGACCTGAGTGGGGGCAATGTGAACACACTATAACAGTGTCTTACATGTCACATCCATTGTAAATGTCAAAAACATACAACATGTGCATTACAAGGGGGAGACTTCCACACTGGTCCCACCCTGATGTACTTGCAGCCTCCAACCCAGAGCTTATGTAAAGGTCCATGAAACTTCCCTCTAACTCCTCTCAGCTACAGTTGCTGAGGGATCTTGAAGGGCTCGAGCTATTTAGACCCTGGTTATCATGTAGCCTTGGTGCCTGAGAATCAGCCCTAGAAAGTACAAGTCCCTTCTCAGCCAAAGCTTGGATTTAGGCCTCTTAGCCCTTTTACTGTGTCTTGGAGAAGTAACAAGCCAGAGCAGTGTGTTTAGATTGTGGGTTCATTTTATCTAAAAATACTAGATTGCATTGCCTCCTGAGGAACACTGCAGAGCCCATACAGCCTTGGACCTCATAATCTTTCAGAAACCCTAGGATATTTACAATGTTTAATGCTTGCTTCTTAAGAATTTCTTGTGTCACAATTATCCTTGCTGATCAACCAAACTTAGCTAAGCTTAAGTAACCAAAAAGTTAAATTGTCCACACTTTGTTCATTGCTTGTGTCAATCTTCTTAATGTATTCAAATCTTCATAATGCCCTTTCTGATTATTCCTGAGTGTGTGCAAAATTGCCAACTCTCAGAGTTGACTTTGATTTTAGGAATAGTCTTTTTGCTCTCCACCACCTGTTCTGTTAAACCTCTAATCCTTTTTTTTTTTTTTTTTT
>RJWM01030238.1:0-23614 GCA_004363535.1 Dasyprocta punctata
CTAATGAAAATGACTAGAGTAAGGGTTTGAAAAATGCTTACACACTAAGACTTCTCTTTGAATCCAGCTACCTTGCTATAAGAGAGACCATCAAGGTTTCTGCAGGATGATTAAGCCATGTGGAGGAGAATGGGAACCAAGAGCCAGCAGCAGACAAGTGAGCGAGGCCTCCCTGGATGTTTCAGTCCTGGTAGAGCCCAGTTAAAAGGCTCACCTGAGTAACCCTAGCCAGTGTCATGTGGAGCAACAGCACTACTTCGCTGCATTCTGCCCAAATTCCTGACCCATAGAACTGTAAACATTACATCAATGTTATTTTAAGTACAATAAGTCCCCGACTTACTAACATTTGAGTTGTGAAGTTTCACAGATACAATCAGACCTTGCATTACTTGCGGATGCAAACAAATCGTGGGAGTAGCTCATGTGTCTGCCAGACATTGTCACAGGTGTGCTGCTACGTACTTACTGTGCAGTGCGATAGTGCATAGCAGTACAGTGCTCAACCAAAAGCAAAAAGAAGAGTGCTGATGTGGAGGGTACTTTTAGGAAGCACAAAGCAGTAACCATGGAAACAAAGGCGAAAATACTGTGCTGTACTAGACCACCATTTTAAGGTAACTGCAAAAGTAAAAATAATTTATTTACAGTACCTGTGTGTGTATTTGGTGTTTTAATGATTTGCATTGTATATTTGTGTCAGATGTGTATAAAACCCACATTGTCGACTTACAAACAAATTTGACTTGCACAGTGTTCTCCCA
Source organism: Dasyprocta punctata (assembly GCA_004363535.1). Lineage (NCBI taxonomy): Eukaryota > Metazoa > Chordata > Mammalia > Rodentia > Dasyproctidae > Dasyprocta > Dasyprocta punctata. The sequence goes on from RJWM01030238.1 coordinate 765, forward strand.
GAATGGTACTTGTTCTTAAGTCAGGAACTTACTCGAATTAAATTTGGAGTAATTTGTCACATAATGGACAACATAAGTGATAGATAATGCATATAGTAAATGATAGCAAAGCTTTTTCACAGTTCTTTCTGGAAACAATTCCAAATTGCAGTCTTCATGTACATAACCAACTTATATTTCCAGTTTGCTTGTTATTGAGCCTACATTTTTTATTCTAACTAGTTGGGAGAAAGAACAGAGATGGTTAACTCAGGTGAAATGTGTGGTTGTTAATGACTACAACTAAATGGCAAATCCTCAGTAGGTCTCAAAAAAATACCACTTCTCATGATACTGTGAATTGCAAATGTAGTTTCCTACACACTGTGGTCAAACTGTGGGTAGGACAGTCTGGTGGAAAGGAATTACCCAAAAAGAAACTCTGGCATGTATACTTTCAGGTGAAATGTGTGGTTGTTAATGACTACAACTAAATGGCAAGTAGAGTTTCTTGAGGGATTTGGTCTTTATTTTATTATAATTTTGGGGGGAAATTTTCTTTTTTGATTTTAAAGAGATTAAAAGAAAACAAAGCAATAAAAACTAAACAAAATAGTAGAACTTACATAGGATTTCAAAACAAGTTGATAAGAAATTAACAACAGTCACTATATTGCATATTGTTATCTTCAGAATAGTTGCTCAGATTACAAGATACAGGCATGCAAAACAGATGAAACAATATAAACAATCACAGTTTATTTCCCTGAACTAATAGGATCAATAGTACAATTATCTTAACTATCTTGTGTGTGTGTATATATGTATATATTTTTTGTTTTTTTCCCTTTCATCTTTTCTCTTTTTTTCTATATCTAAGTTATTCTTTCCTTTTGACAGTTTCATTCCCTTTCACAATATCTATGGTATCTTTTGGACTTTATTTAATATTACAGTTTCTTACACAAGGGAGACAATACAGTTTATACATGTGAGTCTGATTTATTTCACTTATGAGTATGGTCTCTAGTTGAATCCATTTACCTATAAAATCCTCAAGTTTATCCTTCTTTATAGCTGAGTAGCATTCCATTGTATTAAAATACCACATCTTTTTTATCCATCCCATGGTAGATGGGCATTTGGGTTGTTTTCAAGATTTAGCTATTAAAAATTGTGCTGCTATAAACATAGGTGCACACAAATCACTGTGGTATGATGTCTTTACTTCTTCTGGGAAAATACATACCCAGAAGAGGAATAACGGGGTCAAATGGGACCTCTAATCCTAGATTTCTGAGGAATCACCACACTGATTTCCACAGTGGTTTCAAGATTGATTACTTGAAATGTGATGTTTACTGGGTCTCCATTCTTCCTTTTTTGGAACTAATGTGCCTTGGTAGAATAGTGAATTAGGAACAGAGCTTAAGGTAGCTAACAGACAAGGTACCACTGCTGAGAGACAGTGATGTTCATTAATAGTGCGAATTATATAAAAAGTAAACTATACTACAGCAATCAACTGTTTCTAAACAAAATGGTTATATGCCAAGAAGAAAAAAATGTAACCCGCCAATATGCATGACTAATGATATCATAGTTGCTATTTCCATTTCTAATGTTAATCTATGAGCCTGTCTATCACGTGTGTAGGTACAAAGTGGCAGAAGAGACCCAATCAGATAATGAAACAAAAATGACACTTACAGAAAGTAGTATTTGGATGGCACTGTGGATGACCTCTAGGTACTGGAAGTCGACAACACATCCCGTGACAGAGACATATGTGTAATCATCCATCATGCCGTGGGCTGATGGAGGCAGCACTCTTCGGACACAACCAGGCCCATGTTCCCTCCACCATGACCGGTGTACAGAGATATTGAATGTCATCAGGTCTGTATCCTAGATGGACAGTAGACAAGAAAGCAAAAGGAGACAGTTCTATTACATCTTCAGTTTCACTGTAAGAAGAATTCAGGATGGGGGAAATTACTGACATGATATCAATTTTAAATTAAAAGGAAAAAAGACAAAGCCAAAAATAGCTACAAATATCATTTACCTTTATCCTTAGGTTCTTATTTTTCAATGTAGAGTTGCAATCATGTGCAAAATAGTAGCATAAGGATAGTATCCCAAAAAGTCCAGTGATGAGACCTTCCATATATATTGACTGAAAAATTATTGTGCTTTTTTTGAAATCTCTTGTTGTGCTTTTTTGTTGTACCATTGTAATTAACACGATCATTATCATTACAGGTTCACATTTGCTTTATTGCATGCTAGGTATTGTTCTATGTAGATTTCATATATGACAGCTGTCCCTGGATAACCATAGGGAATTGATTCTAAGATTTCTTGTAGATACTAAAATCTATATATTCTCCCATCCCTTCTACAAAATTTGCATATAATCTATATACATTCTATGATAAACCTTAAATCATCACATTACTTACTGTTCTTAAGAAAATGTGAATATTGTATACATAATTTTTATACTACTTTACTATTTTGCAAATAATGAGAAAAAAGTTCTTACATGTTCAGTACAGACATAATATTTTTTTCATTTTAGTGCCTTCAACCAATGTCTAAATTCACAGATATGAAACCCACATATCTGGAAATATGACTGTACATCCTTTAATGGTTCTATTGTTAGCTGACTTTTGTAGGTTGAGTAACCATTTCTACAAATATGGTTAGTCCTAATCCCAGGATGCTGTGCGTTTTACCTCATATGTCAAAGAAGACTTTGCATACATGATTAAATTAAGATTCACAAAATGGGAGTATCATCTTGGATTATTTAGGTAGGCTCCAGCTACAATCATGTGTGTTCTTATAAGAAGGAAGCGGCAGAAAATTAGAAAAGAGGAAAAGACAATGTGATCATAGATGCAAAGATTGGCATGATGCAGTGACAGCTAAGAAATTCTAGTGGCCACCAGAAAGGGGACGAGGCAAAGAAGGATTTTCCTCTAAAGTTTGAGGGTAAACCTGGATTTGCCATCTTTAAGTGTGTTCAATAAAATTCTTCAAACTTCTAACCCCCAGAACTGTGAGAGAAGAAATTTCTGTTGTTTAAGCAGCCAAGTTGGTGGTAATTTATTACAACAGCCATAAAGAAACAATACAGGTAAAAAAAATAAGTCATAGAGAGGTAAATTAATTTACCCAAGGTGCACTAAAATAATTAGTGGTAGAGCAAGACCTTGATCCTGCATAGACTGTACTTTTATCTGTGTCTAATATGCTAGGGCACTTTCTCACATTATCTGATATCTTTCCCTGTTTTCCTCTGACCATTCCTCAGACTATGAAGGGAGATAATGCTTTCTTTCTCAGTTGTTTCCAGAAAATACCAACACACTTGAAATAGCAGGAACATTTTTACATATTGAATTTTCACATACTGAAATATCTCCAGAGTTCTTAGTTGAGACAAGAGCCCCAAATTTTTGATTCTTAAGTGATACCCTTTAGTATAGGGAAATCTTTCCTAATACAACAATCTGAACTTCGAAGTGTTCCAAATCTGCTGAAGCACAATTTTAAAATTCTACACCTGACTTCTAGTGAAGAGGAGCAGTGAAAGTGCAGGTACAAAACAAAAATTGTTTAAAATTATTGTCAGATTCTATGCATAAAGTGCCCATAAACGAATGAGTCTTGAGACTCATCCCCAAGATAATTCAGTATCTATATGCAAATATTCCAAAATACCCAAAATATGAAATTCGAAACAAAAGATGTTGTCCCAAGCAATTGGATAAGGGTTACTCCATCTGTATTTCTGGAGTATCTGCTATGAAGGATTAAGATTATAATATTTTTGTCATGAAGGATAGATTGAAATGAATGGATAAAGAACCTGGTGCTTGACTTCCACATGAACTAAAGATTCCAAATGCTCAAAAGCAGCAGAAAGGAGATGGACTGATGCTGCACCGAGGGAAGCTGGCGTCTGGCCCAGGGTGCAACACAGGATGGCAGCTGTGAGGGCAGGACCAGAGTCCACTCTCTGAATACGATGCATTGTCATTCATGCCAAGGGGTCCTGCAGGCACCGCAGACAAACTTTGCTGAGAGGCCCAGAGGCTGCCCACCCATTGTTCAGCCCAAAAGATGCTTGGGTGTATATCCTGAGGCCCCTTGAGAACTGTTTCCACCTCAGTGTCCTAGGACATTCCTGAGTATGTGAAACTGAGTCTGGAACTTTAAAAACTTTGGGGACTCTTTAAAACCAAATAAAAAATAATAGAAGGAAACTTTGGACTCTGGTAGGAAATGGAAAACCCTTGAAATTATAATTAGCCGAAGATAGAAGTAACCAGTATATAGATCTCTGAACAAAGGCAGCGAAGTCTGCCTCCTGTACTCTGTTGTATATAAGTGAATTTTAGGGCAGGGTTATCCCCAGTGCATGTCAGTGGGAAGCATTGCTTTTAAATTTTCCTCAGCTTAAAAATTCTATGTAGCTTTGTAACTATATTTCCAATTATATCAACAATAAAAGATTTTACATATTTTTGTTGTTGATTTGCTATTTAGTTACATTTGCAGTAACAGTGCTTTATAGACAATAAAGGTATTTACATAATTTTTTGGGACTGTCAATTTGCTGCATGATCTGCAGTTAGCCTCTGAAGAAAAGATATAGAAGTATAATTTCTTTTGCTAGTGAATTCAGCTTAGTAAAAGGCAGTTTACCTGCAGGCAAACTTCAGGATGCACAGCGATTACTTTCTTTCTTGATCATTAGATTTAATCTTTTACAGTTAGCTTTCATCACTGCAGAACTATGTATTATTTCTACATTAACAGAATGTATTAGGTTCAGGATGAAATACCATTATCTCAAAATTCATAGCAATTTTTATGTTTTAAACATTCATATTCCGTGAACTTTTCTATTTCAGAATGTACATTTTTTTAATGTGACTTTGACTAAAATTTATGTTGTAAAAATAAAGTGTAAGTCAATTTATGTACACATTTGTTACACTCAAAGTTTACTATTATCATTGTCTCTTAATTACTGGAGACATAGCTATTTATAAAATGTGCTATATTTGCAGTGGCACATTAAAATTCGAATGCCAACATCAAGAGCATAAAATTATACTTAAAGTTCAAAGTTTTTAAGTTTGCTATGAAATTTTATTTTAACTTTGTGTCTGATTTCATTTCGTTCAATACTAGATTCAGACATTATGAAAAGCACAACATATCACAACTCAATTTCCTATGCAAGGTATGCCAGATGAAATACAGAAAATGCAAAAGTTTTTATATAAACAGATAAATTTATATAAAGATTTATTTTGTTGAACTTTTGTTATACATGAAAGTCTGTAGTTTTAAAATACATAGGTTAAAACTGAACCATTTCTAAACAAAACAATCTTAAGAATTTTGATTAGTTTAAATGGGATTTCTTATTGACTTCCTAGCTTTAGTATATTTCGTGATGATTTAAGAATACCATGGTTAAAACACTGACAACTGTTGTCTTTGCTGTTATCTTTAGAATGTGAAAATATAAAAATGGTGCTTGATTTTGTGCATGTGAAGGGTGGTAGAACATACCACCCCAAAATATGCCACTTTGGCATAAGGACTATTTTGAGCTGAAGACAATTAAGAAAAATACTCTTTTTGCCTTTTCTCTCTTTGTGTAAAGGCAGGTCATAATTCTACAAAGGTGTTTCTTCTTCCATCTCTTCCAGAAAAGGCAAAAATTGATTACTTTATATCCCTATTCAGACTGGAGACTGTACCAGAGGATTCTATACTTCAATCTAACCAGTCTTTATCTACTAAGTTTCTCATACCTGGCTAGCTCCACACTGTTCTTGCTTTGTTTTTAGATGAAGATGACATTTAAGTCTAAATTCCAAACCATTCCTTTGAAAACTAATCATTCTGTAGGTAATGGCCTAGGTAGATATGAAATATACATGTTAATGAACTTCTTGATTTTCTCTTGTTAATCTTTCTTTTGTTAGAAAGATTCCAGCTAAGAACAAAAAAGTTTAGAAAGAAAATTATTTCTTCTCTCCTACATGTGTGGTTACTAAGGATCAGTTTATAAAACAATGAACCAGAAAGGAGAGCAGAAAATGAAACCAAGCCGGAGGCTGTTGGAGGTATCAGGATAGCTAAAGAGAACATTCAGGTTTGTAAGGGAGAGTATTTGGTATGTTTTTCATGAAGTTCAGGAGTCAAACTTTGATACGTGATAAGAAAGTAGGGATGATGGCTTCAAGGGTGGGCAAGGAGAATGGCTGTCAACATGCGGATAACCAGATACAAACTGTATCTTTTTTATACTTACAAAATTGTGACATAAGTTTTTTACCGAGTATGTGCTTTTCTTATTTAAGTAAATATCAAATGTTCTTTCATCTCAATATTGTGAATTCCAAAGATGTTCCCAATTTCCTGGAATGTATGAATTACAAAATGACTTCAAAAATCCTCTGGAATGCTGTTCACTCACAGGTGCCCACATACTATTCATGGCATGTCACAGCATTAGAACCATCCCTCATCCTCAGAACTTCAACATTCACTTATTCATTTTGTACTACTATACAATTTCTAGTTAACCCAGAAACTAATCTCTCTCTTCTTTGCACTTTCAGTTATCTGGTTTTTTTTGGGGGGGAGTATGTTTTTAACTTCCAGTAATCCTCTCTGTTTCTAGATCAGACTCCCAACTACGAATAATACTCATTTTTTCTTTCTCTTTCATTGCAGATCAGAGGAATTTTTATGTAGCTATCAAAGGAGATTTTATGTAGATATCTACTTTCTTTGTCTTTTCACTTTCTTCCATCAGAAGTCAACCTATTGGAAGTGAAAAATGTTGTTACTGAGCAGTCTGTATGCACTTAAATTAGCATTTGCTTAATTTCAACATTATCTTTCAGCTTATATTTATACAATAGAACTGAAGCTTCTTTTAAGACACTTGTTCATCACAATAGGAATTAGAAACATTAAAATGACTTTATACATTTCAAATCATTCCCTTTTCACAGAAGCACTAAACATTTCAGAAAAGTGAAACTGTGACTCTATGTAATAAAGGACAAACAGTATTTGGCAGTGAGGCTGAAGTGCTTGGAGTGTGTAACACAAAGATTCAGTAGTAGTTCAAATACACCAAAAATTATATATCATTTTCTTACAATGAGAGCACTTAACATAGAAAGGCTTACAAGATATTCAAGCTTTCATTGGAAATGTCTGTAATTTGCTGTTGCTTTCACAATTCTTCCTCAAGTCACAGTCATTTAAATCCATGCCACAGGTGTTGAATATGAAGAAGAGTTTGTGGAGTGAGAAATGGGCATTGATCATTTTGATCTCCTATTTCTCATCTTTAAAACTAGATATGGCTGGGGCTTTTCAATTCTTTACCATTGATCATGAACTAAGAATAAAGCCTTTTATCTTCATTCAGGGGCTTAATTCTCAAGATTGGACTACTTCAGGACACAGGGAAAGCTCATTCATCCACTAAATAGTATTTATGAAATTTCTCATATGAACAATGCACTGAAGTATAGGAATGAACACAAGAGATCATATCTTTTCTAATAGGATATGTATTTCAAGAAGGTGGATGATAAGGTAAACAAACAAGTAGACAAAAATAATTCTACATTGTAAAAAGCAATATAAATAAAATAATTTGATACACAGTGACTGAGTGAGAAATAGAATTACTTTATATCCAGTGTCCAGGGAAAGCTTCTCTGCTAATTGATGTTTTGGTTAAGGTTTGTGTGATGAGAACGAACTAGACATACGAAGATCCAGGGGAAAAGTGTTTCATGCAAATATAATTGAAAGTTCAAAGAGCGTGAGATAGCCAAGAGGTCTAAAGATTGCGAGGCCCACATGGGAAGATGAGTCCAAAGAGGGTAAGTGGCTTCGGAGGCTGAAGGTATAATCAGGAAGTGAGCCATGATGCAGAGTCTAGATTTTACTCATCGTTTAGCTAGGCAGTCAAACATTGATATCATTTTCTTTGCATGTTTCAAAAGACTATTCTGATAATTATCTGAAGGATGGATTAGTGGGTGAAAGTTGAAGCAGACTCAGTTACTTTCATAGTAGCTAGGCCAACTTGAAGAAAAGCTGCAACTGCAGAATGAAGCAAAAATTATTGTGGAGGAAGAGTAGTATATGGAGGAAAAGATAATGGAAGGAAAAGATGACGATCAATTACACTAAAATTTTTTATTGACCAGCTGAGGGGACAGTGGAGCTGTTTTTGAAGGACTAGATACGAGATCATGTTGAGGGTAGGAAAACAAAACAACACAAGAGTGATTTTGCTTAGGTAAACTCGAGGTGCCTAATAATTACATTTATACTTATATATTAATATTAATATATTATAATTACCAACATGCCTAATAATATATATCAGACTCATAACTTGATATATCAGACTCATAACTTGAAAATTCATATGAATTTTCAAGTTATGAGTGAGAATTTTCAAGTCAGATATAATTAAATCAGATTTTCAGCACATAAATGGAATTTAAAGAATGAAATGGAGAGATCCTCAAGGAAGGCAGTGCTGTCTAAGAGTTGAGAAACCAGGCAAACTCTGAATAAATATAACATCTAGAGGCTGGGGAGAAAATGGGGAGTCAACAAACGCATTTAGAAAAATGTAGCAATGTAAGGGGGAAACACAGAGAAGTGGAAATAGAAGCCAAGAGAATCAACATTTATAGAAGAAGTGATGATATTTTTATATTTGACAGAAGCAGTTGATTGATGATGCAGTAGATTCTGTAATGATTTTCTAGCTGTTGGATCTGTTCATTTCTGAGAGAGGAATATTAGTGTTTCTAGCACTAATATGGGCTCATTTATTTCTCTCTGAAGTTACTGCAGTTGTTGTCTTATGTATTTTCATGCTCTATCGTAAGGTGCATATGCATTAAGCATTGCTATAGCTTCTGGAAGAACAAAAAGCTGTATCATTATATAGTTTCCCGTTTTATCTCCGAAAACACTCCTCATTCTAAAATCTACTCAGTCTGAAAGTAATAACACTTTTCATATTTTCTTTTGTTCAACAAAATATTAGTTGTTTCACTCATGCACCATTAATACGGGTCTTCTCTCTTTTGCTCCCCCTCCCCCTTTGAATTGAACCCAGGACCTTGAGCCTGCTGGCCAAGTCCTGCATCACTGAGCTACATCCTTAGTCTATCCTAAAGTGGTTTTCTTATAGAAAACATAGAGCTGAGTCTTGTTTTTTGACACACTCTGGCAACTTCTGTCTTTTTGTTTTAGAGTTGAGTTCTTGGTATATTGCCTAGGTTAGTCTCAATTTTCTGGGTTCATGTGATCCTCTCACCTCAGCTGTGCAAGTACCTGAGACGACCAGTGTGCACTACCATACCTGATATCTCTGTCTTTTAGTTGGTTCACTTAAGACCACTGGTGTTCAAAGTGATTGTTGAGATACTTGAACTACTGTCTTCCATATTTTTACTATTTTATTTTTATTCATTGCTCTTGTTTTTCTTTCACCCTTTTTTGCATCTTGTGGTTTTAACTGAAGATTTTGTATAACTTCATATTTTCATTTTTCTTAGTATATTGCTTATATACTCTCTCACAAGACATTTTTAACTGGTTGTCCAAGTTTGTAATATACATTTAAAAAACCATTTAAGACTAGTTCAAACAATACTATTCTGCCTCATGGCTAGTGCAAGTACCAGTCTATAGCAAAAAACTCACCTGAATTCTTTTCTTTTGTCTCTATATATTGTCACTTACACATAAACATGCATATGCATACACCTATATAGTCAAATACATCATTGATGATATTACTTTAGTTAGGTCAATTATGAATCACAATATTCAGTACTGTAAAGACAGAAAGAAAAAAATAAAGTTTTCACTTGTCCATTCCAATTCTCTTCCTTTCTTAAGTAGATCCAAGCTTCTGACTTATATGATTTTTATTCCCATCAAGGATCTTTTAACATTTCTTGCAAGTTGGGTATATTGGCATTAGATTCTCTCAATTTTGTTTGTGTGGCAAAATCCTTTTTTCTACTTCATTTTTAAAGAATACTTTCTCAGTATACGGAACTCCAAATTGGTGGGGTTTTACTCTGCATACATTTAAAAATTCATTCCGCTCTTTTGTTGCTTGATTGGGTTTCAAAAACTGAGGGTGTTTCTTTACTTCTCTATAGACAATGTGTTTATTTTTTTCCTCCTGCTTCTTTCATAATTTTTTATTTATCTTTAATTTGACATAGTTTGAATATAAATTTTTTTTTTGTTTATCCTGCCTGCTCTTCTTTGAGTTTCCTAGATCTGCTTTGGTGCTTGGCATTAATTTGGAGGAAATTCTCAATCATTTTAGTTTCCTTTCCTCTTTCTGCAGATATTCTTATTGTGCTTGTGTTGGAAATTTTGACATTGTTCTATAATTCTTTGATAGTCTGTTCTAGTTTTTAAGGAGTTTTTCTCATTTTTTTCAGTTTTAGAGGATTCTGTTGAGGTATTGTCAAGTTCAGATAGTCTTTCTTCAGTTGCATCAAGTTGATTATTGCTCGTCAAAAGCATTATTCATTTCTCTTAAAGTAATTTTTATCTTTAGTATTTATTTTAGGCTCTTAAAATTTCTAGCTCTCCCTGTATATTTTCCAGTTGTCGTTGAAAACTGTCTACTTTAAGCACTAAACCCTATGCTAGTTAGCTTTTGCTTCGCTGTTACCAAATTGCCTGACACAAACTGAAAGGGGGAAAAGTTAAATTTGGCTCATAGTTTCAGATTTTTCAGCCCATGATCAGCTGATTCCAAGGCAGAAACATATGGCAGAAGGGCATGATGGAGGAAAGCTGTTCATCTCATGTCAGCTGGGAAGCACAGCACAAAAGAGCCAGAGAAGAAGGGGCCAAGGAACAGATACAGTTTCCAAGGTCATGCCCCCAACCTGCACAGATACACCCAAATGTGTGCTTTATTAATCTTCAAAGCATCTTTCAAGCCAATCAAGTTGACAATCAAAATTAACCATCATATGGGAAGAGGTCCAGAGGACCAAAGGTGAAAGATGAGGGGATGGGAAAATAGGTAGAGTGAAGTTGTGCCATATACAAATCCTAATAACCTCAATGAATGTGGGCATTGTATACCACATACATGAACTAAGGATCAATATTAACAACAAGAATGAAAATGGGGAAGGGAGAACTAGAAGTCAAAGGAAGGAGGGGAAGAGAAGGGAATTAAAAAAAGATAAAGCTGATGAAGTACATGTACTGATTCCCCAAATGACTAAAATGTACTGTAGACACATACTAATAAAAAATATCATTCATCATAGATCCCTTAATACAACAATCATTGTTCTTTTAAATTCTGGTCCTGATAATTTCAGTGTGTCTGCCATTACTGAATCTCACACTGATGTTTGGTTTGTCTCTTCAAACTGTAAGTATTTACTTTTTTAAAGTATGTCTTGTAATATTTTTATTGACATCACAAAATAACATAGTGTGTAAAATGCTGTAAATGAACTTTAGGTGAAGTGGTGATAATTGCTGAGTTGGAAAGTATCAGTTAGCCATATGTTTAGATCTCAGCCTTTTAGTGAGCATGTCTCTCTAAACCATAAACTTCAGAAATGGTGTTCAGTTTTTTCCCATTTGAATGGCATACAATGGTTGGAGGGAGTTGGTGTTGGGTTTTCCCTTTCTTATATTTAAAAACTACAAATAAGTTGCGTATCTCTGTCATCCCAGACCAGTTCGATTCAATGACACTAGCACATCATGCTGTGATTAAGTTTGTCTTTAACTTTTCTCTGATCTCTTATTAAGAACAGAATGTTCTGCTACATTTCAAAATGGTTCTTCTTCTACTCTATGTGCTGTGATTTTTCTACACAAGGATTTTCCTCAGATATTCATTGCGAAAATTCTGAATTTTATTGAGCACTAAGAGATAAAACTCAAAAAATCATGGGACTAACCTGTTCACTGGACTTTTAGGGGCCTCCACCCTCATTACAGATTGAACCTAGAGTCTTACCACAGTCTTAAAAAATTGTTTTTCTTTGAGACAGGATCTCACTAAGCTGCTCTTACTTGGGCTAGACTTGAACAGTCCATTCTCCTGACTTAGCCTTCCAGAGTGCTGGAATTATAGGTGTGTACTGCCACATCCAGTTTAGCCCTTCTAGAGCTTCTAACCATTACACTTGTCTACAGTGATCCTCTGGCAATTTGTCAATACAATTTAGGGTTTCCTACCTAGGGTTCTATTCATCAGGGATTTCTTCTATGGAGTTCTGCTTGGTATGTTGTGATTCTTTGTATTCCTGCCTCTCCAAATTGGGAGTAGCAGTTTTCCTTGTGATTCCACTTTTCTCATGGATCTAAAAAGAGCTGTTGGTTTTTCAGTTTATGTAGATTTTTACTTGTTAGGTAGAATAGTAACTTCTAAGCATTTTAAGTGCTGAATTGGAAACTACAAAGTTTACTAAATATTTTTAGAAATGCACATATATATATAGTAAAATTAATTGAAATTAAGATTATGCAAACCACAATAAATATTTTAGGCAAAATTTGTCATCTTTAAAGACTATGTATAAAAGGGATCAGAAAATACTAACAAGACAGGTTTAACTATGCTAAAAAAATTTATATCTTTATTTAAATAGTGAGACCATGAGAGGCTGCTGTTTACTTTATTACTTTCTATTAAATATTACATGTAGGTCAAAAATAAAAATTTAGCTAGCAGTTTTCTAGTTGCTTCCATTCCAGTTATCTCTAAACTCAACTCCTAGCATCTTCTCTGTTGCCCTCCACTATATTTTCTTTTTTATAATTAAAATAACATTTGAAACCCTAATATGCTGTCAGTAAGTCACTTAAAATATGTCTATGGTTTTCCATTATGAAAGCTAAAGAATTATTTGCTTGACAGAGCAGAAAATGTCTTTCCATACTCTTATTTCTTAGCCCCTCTCCAGACTCAATTTTATTTCCTACATACTAGATATTCTGATTATAGTGAACTCCTTCCCATTTCTCAAGTGAAATACTCTCCCTAAGATGTCAGTTATCATAACTCTTACTCTGTCTTCATAGGAAACTGTCTTTCACTTTCACCACTCATGTCTATCCCCTATATCTACAATCAAACCTTTTCCATTCTGGTTATCCAGCAACTGCCTGTTTATTTTTAGGTTTCAGCAGAGACATCATTTTCTTGAATGTCATTCCTAACCACTTATTCTGAGCAATATAAGCCTCTTGTGCATTCCCTCATCCCCAGGTCTTCCACATGGTTTTATTTCTTCATATAGGTGTAGATTTTTTGTATTCACTTTTTACTCATCTGACAAGTTTGTTACCATCTATTAACATATAGTGTTTTCCAATTGTCAGACTTACAATAATAGCTCAAGAATTTTACCAAATAAGTTGAGTTTTTAAAAATCCAGAAAACATAACATAATAGAAAGTCACTATGTGTCCATCATAGTGTCTTTTTATTTTAAATAGAAAAAAGAATAAAACAATGATACAAAATTTAAAGCAAGACAGTAAGAGACTAACAATGGTTAATATATTGCATATTGTTATCCTCAAAGTAGTTGCTCAGATAACAAGATATAGGTGGAAAAATTGAACAAAAAATACAATCACAAGTCTTTCATTTCAATGAACTAATAGAAATTAGTAGTATAACTGTGTTAACTATTTTGTATATGTATTTTTTTCCTTTTCTCTTCCTTCTTTTCTCCTTTTCCCATCCCACTTTGTCTTTCTTTTTGAACAGTTTCTTCTTATTCCCCAATATCTAATGTAGTTTTGGATTTTATTTACTCTTTCAGCTTCTTACGCTAGGGAGACAATAAAATGTTTACACATGTGACTCTGATTGATTTCACTTATGAGTATGGCCTCAATCTGCATCCATTTACCTATAAAAGTCTTAAGCTTATGATTCTTTATAGCTGAGTAGTACTTCGTTGTACAAAAACACCTCATCTTTTTCTATCCATTCATTGATTGTGGACATTTGGGTTGTTTCCAAGATCTAACTGTTGCAAATTGTGTTTCTATAGACATGGGTACACACATATAGCTATCTGTGTTTTTAATTCTTCTGGGAAAATACTGAGAAGGGGAATACCTGGATCGAATGGGACCTCTAATCCTAGTTTTCTGAGAAATCTTCACACTGATTTCCACAGTGGCTGAACCAGTCTACAATCCCATCAACCATGGAAAAAGGTTCCTTTTTCCCCACAGCCCCTCCAGAATTTGTTATTGGCTGATTTCTTGAGGATAGTCATTCTTTCTTAGGTGAGATGGAATGTCAGTGTTGTTTTAATTTGCATGATCAATGACGTTGAACATTTTTTCTTACATTTATTTGCTGTTTGTATTTATTCATCTGAGACATATGTATTCATCTCAGATACCCATTTTTGGACTGGGTCTTTGAATTTGGAGAATCTGATATTTTTTAATTCTTTATTTGTTCCAGATAGAAGTTCTCTATTGAGGAACAGTTGGCTAAATTTTTTCACCATTCTGTAGGCTGTCTTTCCACTCTGTTGAGGATTTCTTCTAATGTGTAAAAGTTTTCTAATAAAATGAGATACCAGTTGTTGATTCATTGAAGTATTTCTCATGCAGTTTTGTTGTTTTTTCATGAAGTTTGTTCCCACTCCTATTTCTTCAAGATTTCTACTTACATTGTCTTTCAGTATGTTGAGTGTTTCTGTTTTAATATTTAGATGTTTGATCCATTTTAGTTTGGTGCATGGTGATACACACAGGTCTAGTTTTAGTATTTGGCATTTGGAAAGCCAGTTTTTCCTGCACCATTTACTAAAGTGGTCATATTTTTTGCAGTAAACATTTGGCTGCTTTGTCAAAGATTAGGTGGCTGAGTGTGTTTGCAGTTGTGTCTGCATCTTCTAATCTGTTCCACTGCTCCTCAGGTCTGGTTTATTTATTTATTTATTTATCTTTTTGTACCAGGGATTGAACTCATGATCTCGCAATTGCCAGGCAGTTGCTTGCACCACTGAACCAAATCCTCAGCCCTTTCAGGTCTGTTTTATTTTTTATTTTTTGCCAGTACCATGCTGATTTTATCACAGTAGCTTTGTAGTACAATTTCAAGTCAGGGATTGTGATGCCTCTTGCCTTGCCATTGTTGCAAAAAATTGCCTTTGCTATTCTAGGTGTCTTCTGTTTCCAAATGAATTTTAGAAAAGTTTTCTTTAGTTATGTGAGGTGTGTTAATTATATTTTGAACAGGATTGCATTAAATCTGTATAACAGTTTTGGAAGTATAGTCATTTTCACAATATTGGCTCTTCGTATCCATGAGCAAGGGATACCTTTCCATTTTATGATATCCTTTTCAGTCTCCTTTTTCAGAGTACTGTAGTTTTCAATATACAGATTTTTTGCTTCCTTTTTTAGATTGATTCCTAGATATTTCATTTTTTTGATGCTATTTTGAAACATTTTGTTTTCCTAAATTTCTCTCAGTGAGTTTGTTGTTTGTGTATGGGAATGCTATTGATTTTTGAGTGTTGACTTTGCATCCAGCTACATTACCCAATGTGCTGATCAAATCTCAAAGTCTTTTGTTGACATTTTTTGGAGTCTTCAATGTAGGGTATCATCTTATCTGTAAATATAATGATAAATTTAACTTTTTCCTTTCCTATCCTTATTCCTTTTATTTCTTTCTCTTGTCTAAATGCTCTGGGTAATATTTATAGAACTATATTGAATAGATTTGGTAATAGAGTACATCCTTGTCTTACTCCTGACTATAGACTGAAAGCTGTCAGCTTTTGTCCATTTAGTATGATGTTGGCTGTTGGCTTGTCATAGGTGGCTATTATCAGATTAAGGTAAAGACCAACTATTACAATTTTCTGTAAGGTTTGTTTTATTTATTTATTTTTTATCATGAATGAGTGTTGGACATTATCAAAAGCTTTTTATGCATCTATTGAAATGATCATGTGATTTTTTTCTTTGACTCTGTTGTTATGGGTTTTTTTACAGTTATTGATTCATAGGTTGAGTCATCCCTGTATTCTAGAGTTGAATCACACTTGGTCATGGTGTATAATTTTCTTGATGATTTACTGCATTCTGTTTGCTAGTATTTTATTGAGGATTTTTGTGTTTATGTTCATTAGGAAGACTGGCCTATATTTCTCCTTTTTGGTTGGGCCTTTCACTGGTTTTGGTATCAGAGTAATAATCCCTTCCAAGAATGAGTTAAGGAGTATTGTTTCTTTTTGAATTTCATTGATGAGTTTGAGGAGTACTAAAATTAAATCTTCTCTAAATTTCTTGTAGGATTCAGCAGTGACCTTGGCTTTTCCACATGTCCTGGGCTTTTCTTTGTGGGTAAGTTTTCAATTACATTTTGTATCTCATGGACTGGTATTGGGTTATTTGAATTTTTACACTTTCTTGATTCACCTTTGGCAATTCCTATGTATCTAGGAATCTATCCATTTCAACACAGTTTTCCATCCTATGAGAGTAAAGATTTTCAAAGTAGGAATAAATGATCTTCTGAATTTCCACAGGATCTCTAGTGATTTCACCCTTTTCATTCTTCAATGCATGAACTTCAATCTTTTCTTTCCTTTTTTTGGTTATATTGGCTAAGGATTTATCAATTTTGTTTATTTTTTTTAAAGAACCAACTCTTTGATTAATTAATTCTTTGTATTATTTTCTTAGTCTCCTTGTTTTTATTTCTGCTCTGACTTGTGTAATTTGCACTTTTGTATTTGTATGGGCTTTGGGCTTGTCTTGCTCTTCTTTTTCTAGAAACTTGAGATAAAACATTAGGTTGTTTATTTGTGCTTCTTCTATTTTTCTGATGTGAGAATTCACTGCTGTAAATTTCTCTTTTAGGACTGCTTTCATTGTGTCCCATAAGTTTCAGTATGTTGTATCTGCATTTACGTTGAGTTGTAGGTATTGTTTAATTTCTTCTTTAATTTCATCTGTGACCCACTGACTGTACAGGAGGGCATTATTTAATTTCCACGTGCTTATGGAGTTTTTGTGATTTATTTTGTCATTAATTTCCAGTTTCATTGCACTATGATCAGGTAATATGCATGGGATAATTTCAATTCCTTTGCATTTAGTTAAGCATGTTCTGTGTGCTAGATACGATCTATTTTAGAGAACATCCCATGTGCAGTTGAGAAATATGTATATTCTGATGATTTTGGGTGGAACACTCTGAAAACATCTACTGAGTCCATTTGTTCACAGGTTTAGTTCACTTCTGATGTCTCTGTTGATTTTTGTGTAGTTGATCTATCTCTTTGTGACAATGGGGTATTAGGGTTAACTGTTAAAATTGTTATTGCTTATATGATTTTTCATGTTTATTGATAATTGTCTAATATAGTTGGTTGGTCTCATATTTTGTGCATATTTTTGATTGTTATCTTTTCCTCTTAAAGTTTTCCCCTAAAAAGTATATAGTAACCATCTTTATCTCTTTAGATCATTCTTGGTTTCAGGTTCACATTGTGTGAAAACAGAATAGCTACCCTGCATTTTTCTGGCTTTCTGTTGCATGGAGGATTGTTTTCCATCCTTTGACTTTCAGTCTATGAATGTTGCTGGTCTTGCAGATTATTCCACCTACCAGTGGTGTGCGTGTGCCCACACACCCGGGACCTGCCTGTCCTGGGTCTTCCATCATAGTGTCCTTTATATTGCTTGTTAGGGTGTTAATTTTTGTTTAGGGAAAAGTTTTATATCCGTACTAGAGAACTGTTTGCCTTAAGTAATAATGGCATTTCTCCTCTTCACATAGCCAGGAGAGTACTTGCACATGTGTCTCTTATATAAAGATGTGTATAAGAATGTTCTTAACAACTTTGAACAACCAACATCTAAAACTGATCCAAATGTCCATTATTATGGTTTGTGTCTGGATGTCCCCTCAAAGCCTCATGCAGTCGTGGGGGGTAGATTTTTCAAAGATAGCTTTTTAAACCTTGTTTTCATGTCTTCATTTCAGGAAACAGAGTTACAATGTTTCCAGCTTGATTTAACGGGAGGCCAGTGTCCTCACTTTGCAAACATCCTCAGCGAGTGCAAGAGGACTGTATAGAAATGGTGTGGGTGTGAAGAACCTACCCTAGGTTGGGTAACTTGCATATAATATAAGGGAGGAAAAGCAGATTGCTTCTTCCCTTCTTGTGCTCATGTTGCTTTGCTGTTTTCTGCTGCCTTGAACTGCTGCCCCTCTGGCATGCTGCCCTGCCTGTAGCCAGCTGATTATGGACTGAAACCTCCACAAACTGTGGGCTAAATAACCCTTTCCTTCCTTAATTTTGCATGTTGGGTATTTTGTCTCAGCAGCGAAAGAAAAGTAACTAAGACATCCATGAATGTTGGAATGGGTAAATAAATGTGATATATTCGTACAAAGGAAATCAAAGATGAATAAAAAAGATTGAACTTCTAATATACATAAATGCATGGTTTAATTGCACAGAAAGGAAGAGAGGAAGGTTAGTGAAGGAGATCACACCTAAGATGGTACATGTTGTATGATCCTATCTAAGAAGGATAGGATTGATCTCCGATAAAGAAGGTTGGAACAGTGAAGGTGAGTATTAACACATGGTGTATTCTCTGGAACTGGGAGCCACAATATTAGAAAATTTCTGTATGTTGAAAGTTGATGTTACAGAATTTTTCAAATTTATACTCTCTATGTTATTCATGTTAGTACTGACATTAGTCTTAAATGCATTTTCTAAGACAAATGTGGAGATTTCAATCTTTCTCATGTTTAATTAAAATACTTGAGACAATGTACAGAGCTTGGAAGAATGAACCCAGTTTCCTTTCTTAAATTACCTTGAGTATGCCGTCTGATGCTATTGGAAAGTACCAAACAAAATCTCCTAGTTTCCTGATAACAACTTCAAAGAAAGCATAGCCACATCAGAAGGAATATTGTAAATGAAATCTACCTTTTAAACAAAATTAATTGTCAAATATTAACTGTATGAATTTATGGGATAGAGTGTCATATTTTCATGCATGTATATAGTACAAAAACAATCAAGTCAGAATAAATAGTAATTTCTTTACCTAAAACATCTATCTTTTCTTTGTATTAGAACCACGCAAAATTATCTCTTCCATCTATTTTTGAACATATAATACATTATTGTAAAGAATATTAACTCTGTTGTGTAACAGAACACTAGACTCTCCTTTCTAATTCTATTTTGGTGCCTATTAGCCAAACTTTATGTAGCCCCACTCTCGGTGACACTTGAGAAACTCTAATGACCACATTTCCACTTTCTGCTTCTATGAGGTCAACAGGTTTAGCTTCTACATATGAGAGAAAATGGAATATTTATCTTTCTGGGTCTTGCTTGCTTCATGTAACACAATGACCTATAGGCTTATCTGCATTGTTGCAGATGACAGGATTTGACTCCTTTTATGACTGGATAATATTCCATTGTGTGTATATACCACATTTTCTCTATTTATCTTTTGATGAACACCCAAATAGCTGCTTATCATTGCTATTGTGAACAGTGCTTTAGGAGCCCCTTAAAGTGGACAGTGAACTACAGTGAGAAGTTGGTAAAAATCTGCAATTTGTGTCAAAACAACTTTCTTTTAGTTGTAAATTTTCCCTTCTTTTATCAGTGTTCATTTTCAGTTGTCCATTCATTTTGCATGTCTTGCCTTCTGTTGGTTTGTCTACTTTTGAATATATCAGGTCAGTAGGGTGGAGCTAGGGTTGTTCTTGAAAACAGCCTTCTGAAAGCTTCAAACACTTCAACAATGAAAACATTTTATGCCAGTGATGTTTCAAACATTATTGTTACACAGGTGCCAGTAAAATGTGCATTCACCGATAATTACATTTATTGTATATTATTGCTGTATCTGATTATACTAAGATTTGCCTACAAATGATTTTTTAAAATGTCATACATTTAATTTGTTATCTATGAATTTTAAACATCTGTAGTTTGCTTTCTTAATTATCATCCCTTTCAACACATCTGGCTTCTCTGAGTTTGTGTTAATCAATAATTATTTGATTACAATGTTATGCCTTTTATGCTAATTAGAACTTAGAGACCATAAAATTGTGCCACCTTTTTGCTTCCTGCTGGCACTAATGTGTTATATTTATAGTTTAGTGTATTCATAAATCATGCATGCATATGCACGTCTGCCAGTATTTTACCTAATTTGTGCAACAGAAAGTTTTCTATTCATATTTGTTTCTTGTTACATTTACCACCTTGAAACAATATCCTTGGTTATTTTTCATATTAAGTAAAAATATATTTATTGAGAAAAATGATATTTATTTCAAAATTATAAAATTCTTCCTTTTAAAGCAAAAGCATGAAATTCTTTTCTGAATCTCTGAAAAGTAGCTGGCCAAATACAACAGTGCTACTATTTTTGGTCTACGGATGTGGCTTCTGGTGTGGGCTAAAATCCTCTGCAAATGAGGACTGTTTTTTTTTCTTAATTGCTTCCTTTGCTCCAATAATTATGAAGCCTGGAAAGAGTTCTGATTAATTGCAAAGTTGGATGTGGTATAAACCTCTCTGACTGGTTCTGATATGCCATCATCAATCTCAAGTGGTAGAGTACCCACCTGGGGAAGCTTGCAGGAGGCAGCCTCATGGAATCTGAAAGTTTTAGAAAGGATGACTCAAATACCATAATCTGAGTGAATTTTCTCTGTGGCAGTGAGATGTGTGTTAGCTTATTCTTTATGTCTGAATCCTCTTTCAAGTCTCTGTGGTTCCATATGGACACTAATGTGTATATGTGGAGAGAAAGGGTATATTCTCTTTGTTATAAGGGAGGGGATAAACTAAGATTAAAACTCCACATCTGCATTCTGTAGCTATATGCACGCTGAGACTATTTCTCTTCATGTCTCCACTGAGTCTTTGACTTGACTATAAGTAATCATAACAAATTTGGAAAATTTTCACACCTAGTTCTTTTTCCTTTATCTAGCAAGATTAAGGTTTTACTTCTTATATAGTCCTTAAGTGTATCAGGTTCAGTGACCACAAAGGAGCTGTTATCAAATTACTGTGTAATACTTTTGGGGAGAATGATAACATCGATTGTTTCCTTTCAAGAGTAATTTTTAACCTATGTCTGAGTTGAAGATATGTTTCTAAGGGTTGAAAGGAGTTCGGAGTGCTTCTAACCCATCAATTAAAATATATCAGAAATTGAATTAATTTCACTTTTACTGACTCTATTAATTCCAGTAATCTTAGTTTTTCAGGCTAAAGCAAAATGGTTTTAGTGCTTCTTTAGTAAAAGTCAAATTCAAGATTTTTAAAACAATATTTGAGTTCTTTTCAATTTCTAGATGAGGGGAGCACATCTTTGCTCTGAGTATTGATAAGCTTTTGGTTTTTTACAGAAAATGACTACCTTTAAGACAAAAAGTCCATATTTTTCCAAAAGCACATTTACCTATACTTTTCATAAGCATTTAGGTGAATAAGCATACTATTATAATGGTAAGTGAGATAAATCAGACACAGAAAGTTAAATATCACATGATTTCTCTTATATGAGAAAACAAAAATATAAATAATTTAAAGAAAAAAAAATAAAAGACAGATGAGAGGAAACAGGAAAAATGATTAGGATGTAACGTGAATATGTACCAGTTTCCCAAGGTAAATGTAATTATTATATATTGCAAACATATACTGAGAAGTAAAAAATAAACTTTCAGAAGTCTGCCTATGAAATGAATCTTCTACTCTGAGCTTGTATGGATCAACTTATCAGATGGATTCCTCAAGGGATGTCAAGTAGGTTATTGTGTCTGACCTGACAGCAGCATGAAGACAACATAAATGAAGACCAGCTCACTGGGAGACATGGAGAGTGAGCAGTTGGAAAATAAACACTAATAGGAGAGAAGCTTGGCACTTAAAAGGAAGTCACATTTTCCTGCAAATGACAGTTTTTTGCTAACTTTCTGCTTTCCTCTCTCCTTCAAGAGGGTTCTGCAGCATTGTTTACCAGCCAAGGTATGGAAGCTCTTGCTTGATCTGCCCTGCTTCCTCATTGTCTAAACCCAAGGAATCACCAAACAGTGTTGCTTTGCTCTTTAGGAAAATAATAATCTCACTTACAGAAAAAAGAACATTGTAAATTTAAAAATCTCACTAGGCCACAAAACCTCAGAATGAATGCAAAGAAAGGCACATTATAGTAGTTGTTCTCTGTAAATAGTAAAAATATTTCATGTTTTCTTAATTAGTACTTTATAGCCTAAAAACATATATGTCAATTAAAACATATGGAGAAAAACACAGCAATGATATAGTATTTGTACTTAATTTAATTCAAAACCATTTTGCATCAATCAGTATTTAAGGTTGATATAGTTTACAGAGTGATAATTTGAGCATCTTGTCAACCAATGATAAGGTGTGGTAACAGCTGTATTTATTACTTTGAGTAAGTACTATTTATCAGGAGCTCTGTGTCCACTGAGAGGTGAGCATGGAAACCAAGTTTTGAAAAAATGGCAAGCAGTCCAATCAGTAGTCAAAATATGCCACACAGTCCCTGAGGATGGAAAATTCTATCTGTTATGAGTTGAAACTTTAAGTTTTTCTGAGAATGTAATACACAATTTTTGGGAAGTTCTTATGTTATAAAAGTTAATTTTGAGACTTTCTCAAAATGATCAAACCAGCAAGTATTTTTACTTTTCA
>RJWM01030239.1:0-23570 GCA_004363535.1 Dasyprocta punctata
TAATTGTTAAATATGGGAATGATGTTGCTATGCTTTAAAGTTGTGTTAGCTCATTTGCAGTTTTTCCCAGTGTATTTTGAGAGATCAGGAGATACTTAATTAAAGAGTAACACATAAAGAACTTAAGAAAAGCTAAAAATCTAAGACATACCTGCCTTTAGTGCAGGTCATGACTGTTTTTGTGTCTTTTCTGTCCTTCAGCTCTGGGAAAGCTTAGGGGGGACCCAAAGGCTCTGCAAAGACATTGCCCCTGAAGACAAGTGGTGCTCTGAATGGGTTTTTAATTTTGACAAGAATGGTCTCCTAAGAAGTGAGTGCCCCAAGGCCCTTCATCTTAAAGGAGGGTGCTGGCATTCCTGTGGCCTGGTGGGGTTTGACCGTGCTAGAAATTTATTAGAGCTGTGATTATTTTTGGAAAGGTTCTGGTAACAAACTTCCATAGGTGTTGAACGATGTGCACCAACTCTGTTTTCCCCATGAATCCTGTTAATTTTAGTGTGTGGTTTTGAGGGATGTGAAGATTTTCAGGAAAATGCACCACATTATAGTAGAAATGATTGTAAGCTCTATAGGATAGAGCTTCTGTTCCATCGGCCCTCTGAGCCTCGCAGGATTGCAGATGGACGTGGTTTTGCCAATGTTTGTTTGTTTGTTTATTTGTTTATTCATTCATTCAGAGACAGAGTCTCATTATATATTCCAGGCTGGCCTTAAACTTGTGACAGTCTTCCTGCCTCAGCCTCCCAGCTACTGGGATTATGGATGTGCGTCATCACACCAGGCTTATCAGTGTTCTTTGCCTCTTACAAACTGGCAATAAAATAATTTTCCTTGTCATTGTCCATTTTTGGTGAATCAACCCTCATGGTCTTGCTGGTTTTTCTGACACAAGAAACGATAGCTTCTATCCCCAGAGTCCTGATGCCCTTTGGGATGCAGAAGATGCAGGCATTTGGGCTTGAGTCTGCTGATTTAAGCCTCCACCTGGCCTCTCTTTGTTTGTCCACTAGATTTCCTTGTGCTAAAGACTAAATTCCTCTGGTCACTTCCTTCCTTTCTTTTCCCTTTCTCATTGTTCATGAGGGCTGTCTCTGCTAGTTGGGCAGGAAACAGTACAAGTTTCAGGAATTCTGTTCACAAAGTGGAGATGGAAGTTACTGTCAGAAAACAGAGCTCGCGGTGGCATCTCCAACCAAATGAAGCCACGCTGTCAAATATCAAGACTGGGCCCACATTTTTGACTTACAGGTGAGCAAACTGAGCACAGGGAGACCACAGACAGCCCTGGAACATTTGGCAAAGTTGGGGTAAGAAACCAGCCTGAGGACTCCTATCAAACACCTTCCACCCGAGCTCAGAGATACTCTCAGAATCCTTCTCCACACTGCAATCCAGGCAGCCACCCCCAGTCAGCTGAAGATGGAGCAAGGATCTAAACCTCTTTGCCTAATGACTCAAGGACTTAGCCCTCCCTGCAGCAGTTACATTGTAAAACGGTGTTCAGAGAAATAAAGCTTAACTCAGAAGAATGAGGTGTGAACTCAAATTGCTATGAATGAAAGATGACTTAGTAGTGGAGTCACATCTCCTCCCATATTTGCTCTTGTGTGGTCCCTCATTTGACATCTGTAGTTTGCTGTCTTTCTGAGGCTTGTCCTTGACAGAATGCCTCATGGGCATTCATTAGGACTTTTGGTTGCAGTTAATTAAGCTTTGTTTAGTTAGAGGAAAAGCCGAAATTGCAACTTCAAGGTGAGGATCTTGGGGTGGTCCCGGGAGTGGTCTGGGTGAGGAAAGTGAGACAGAGCTTGGCAATTCTTACTCCCTGTCCCTTACTTCTGCCTTGCCCTGCCCGTCACGGTCACCCAGCCTTCTTCTCTGCAGGCCCAGCTTGTGTTCTCCCCACTGCAGGACCAGTGTGACCACCCACACTGCTTGTTATGGTTTGTGTCTAGATATTCCCCCCAAAGCCTTATGCAGTCATGGGGTAGGCTACTAGAGTTTGTGATTGATTCATGGTCCAGTGCTGGGGCAGGTAGCCTGCTTACAATACTAAGCGAGGGAAAGAGGCTTGCTTTCTCACTCCTGCTCCTTCCTTTTTGCTTATTGTTTTTGCCGTCTTCTGCTGCTGTGAACTGTTGACCCTGTGCCACGCCACCCTGCCTTGGAACTGTTACCTCCACCCTAAACTTTTATGCCACTATGCCTTGGAGCTAGCTAATTATGAACGGACACCTCCACAAACTGTGAGCTAAATAAACCTTTACTCCTTTAACCTTGGGTGTCAGATATTTTTGTCTCAGCAACGAGAGGAAAAAGTAACTAAGACACTGCTCATATTGAAATGATAATTTCCAATTATACCAAACACTTTCCATCTGTATTTTTCTGTCTTTCTGTCCCCAATCCAGTTCTCCAGAGGAAGGCCCTAGGTGCAGGGATGTTTAGGTACTTCATCCTAGAGCAGTCTTCCTTGTCCAAAGGACAGGGCTTTTGCTGGAAGGGCATGGCTAGGGGATGTGTTGGTTGGCTGATGGTCAGAGAGCAACTGTTTTCTATGAGTAGTTGCAGTACTGCTTGGTGAGTAAGCTATGTGCAGAACTTGCTTTCTAGGCAAGGGCTGCAATACATAAAGGATGAATGGACAACTGATTGGAAATTTTCTTCTTTTGTTGCTTCTTATAAAAAATGACTTTCTACCTTCAGAGTGTTTCACACTCCTTGGGGTAACTGGCCAGTGGGGCCCTCCAGTGAGTACACAGTGCAGTCCCATGGCATGTTCTCCTGGTGATTGCTGGGCCTTGGTCTCTCCACATGATGTTGGCTAGCTGATCCTGTTGAAGTGGGCCATGGACCTCAAGTCCGTGTGTAGTTTCCTTGGCCAGCACTTAGAACATAGCAGAAGGGACACATCATTCATCTGATGCCGGATACACTGTCTGATGCATTTGCATCAGTGCCAGTTTTGTCTCAACTCAAGGACAGTTTCAAGGACCCTCTGTGGAGGGGGGCATGAGTGGTCAGGGTGGGAGGCCATCAGGGATGTATCCTTGGGAAATGCACAGAAGACTGCATAGCAGGACACTGGAGCTGAGTCAGCATGGGGCTGTGCAGGGGAGCTGGGCCATACCTACTCTTCCCTAGCCCCAGTGCCTCAGCTTCTCCCCCAGGAATTGTTGGAGAGCTGGGAAAAAGAATCATACTTGCCTGGCCGGGGGTGAAGGGGTCTGGAGGGGTCAGTCTCTTCCTGGCACGTTCTAGGGGCTCCAAAGATGTCCTTGTCACCTGCAGCTCCAGGTCTTCCTATCTCAGAGCAACCCTTGCAGGATGGCTTGAAGATAGTAGCCAGGGTCCCATTCCTCTCAGGGTTGACCTTTGGTAGACTTGGCCAGGACATTTGCTAGGACACGTGGGGACAGGGTACACCCAAGACCATGTAGTCCCTGCAGGGAGGGCCTAGCAGTTGGAATGGGGTAGGAAAGACCCCAGGTCTACTTTGTGAGTACTAAGGTAGAATAGACCTTGGAATCAGACAGTGCCTATTTCAAATCCTAGTGTTACCTCTTACTAACTATGTGGCTTCAGGAAAGTCATTTAGCTTCTCTGGGCCTCAATTAAGTGCAAAAGTGCCTAATACATCATGTCTGGCAGCTAGTATAAGATGGTATTTGGTGAAGTATAATTATGAAATTAGAAAGTCCTGTCTTGAGTGCAGGCTCCCACACTGGCTGGTCATCTGACTTTGGCCTGAGTGAGTTATGCAATCTCTCTGAACCCTGTGACTTTATCTGAAAAACACAGGTGAGAATTAGATGTGGTCAAGTATATAAAAAACTTTCCTTGAGTACAAAGTGTATAATGTTAGGCATTGTCTTTATTATTGAAAGTCCCACTGGGCACATATTAAGTGCTTAGTCATACTGGACCTGGCTAACTAAGTAGGTGGAGTTCCTGCTGGGGAAATTTTTTAAAAATCAGGCTTAGTGAGGTATAAGTTATGTAAGGTGAAACTCATGCTTTTTAGGTATACAGTTCCATGAGCTTTTTTGTATGTATATAGTTATGCAACCACCATCACATCAATACATAGAACCTTTTCAGGCTGGTCAGATTTTATTGGTCAGAGAAATTTGCGAACAGGACCCTTCCAGTTTTTTGAGGGCCCCACCTCAGAAGGTGGAGGATTCTAAGGCGTGGACCATGCTCTATAATGAAGGAACCTTGGGGAACCACACAGTGACAGGATTTTAGCTTGTGCCTTGGGGCTCTTACAGGCAGGGGCTGGGAGTGACCTTTGTGGGCCTGCCCAGCTTGCTCCTCCTTGGCTTGGGAAGGGGCAGGGGTAGAACCTGCAGGGTACCCTTGGTCAGAGCCTGGATGGGAAGTGCTGCCAGGTGGAGGCTGAAAACAGTCTGAACTGGGAGCTGAGAGCTGTAGCTCACATTTGAGCAAAGTACCCAGACAGCCAGGGCTAGTGAGGCTTGGCCCAAAAAGAGGTTTTGTGGCCCTATATACATATGGCCACCTGTGGATATGTGAAGACCATTATTCCAGGAGACTTGTTATTGTTTGTGTCTGGGTGTCCCCCCAAAGCCTCATATGGTCTTGCAGGCAGGCTTCTAGAGTTTGTGATTGATTCATGGGCCAGTGCTGGGATTATGGATGAGTGCTATACCCATCATAAGGTGGGTAGCCTATGTAAAATATAAGGGATAGAAAGAGTCTTCTCTCCTCACTCCTTGTTGTTTTGTTCTTGTTGCTTTTGCTGTCTTCTGCAGCTGTTGCCCCTGTGCCACACCACCTGAACTATGCCACACCACTCTGCCTTGGAGCCAGCTGATTATGGACTGCTGGCTATATCGTCTCAGCAATGAGAAAAAAGTAACCAACACAGAATTTGGTACCAGAAAAGTGTGGTCATTACTGTGATTGTACCTGACCATGTAGTTCAAGAGCCTTTGGGAATGGCTTGTGGGAAATGTTTGGAAAGGTTTGGACATGTCTGAAAGAGTAGAGCTGAAATACCTTAGGTTGTTCTGTTTGGGAGATTCTGGTCAGAGCTCAAAAGACCAGAAGGCTGATGGAAATCCTGCATGTAAAGACTGGGCTTAGGAGGTTTCTGTTGGGAAGAAGGACTGCATTGGTTGTTGGAGTTCAGACAATGTATGTTATGGTTTGGCAGAAAGTTTGTCTGCAGTATGCTCATGTCCTGAGACTTTGCCTGAGACTGAGATTAGGGGTGGTAGACTAATTAATCTGGATGAAGAAATTTCAAGGCAGTCTAATGTTGAGGCAGTGGCATGGCTATTGTTGGAGGCTTTTAGCCAGATTTATGTTGCAAATCAAGAGTAAAGAACCCAACAGGAGGAATTAAAATATTGGGAGTTTGTTCAGAAAAAAAGCTCCAATAAAGCTATGGACTACAAAGATAGAGCTGAAAAGATCTTGATTGCTGAGAAGGAACAGGAGACTATAAAAGAATGTAAAAGATGCCTGAGGGCATCACAAGAAGCAGCAAGAGTTCACCCTTTGTAGGCTTAAAACTGCAAAAGTGAAAGACTTTGCTTTGAGGAGAAGGCCACATTGCCACATGTTCTAGCATGGCAGCAGCCACGCTATGTTCCAGAATGGCGGTGGTGGCTGCAGCAAGTTCCAAAATGGCAGCAACCTCGCCAGGTTCCAGAATGGCAGTGGCATAGAGAATTTGTTCCTCAGAATCAGGTTTAGAGTGCTCAGCAATCCAGGCACTCAGCCCCTACAACTAAGAGAAAAGAAAGCCTGTCTACTACTCCAGCTGGCAACAGACCTTGACATCACCCATGTGGTACTGGTTTTAGGTGCATGCAGAATACAAGAGTTCTGAGGTTAAAAAGGTTTCTACCCAGATTTCAGAAGAAGGCCTGGGAGACCAGGCAGTGTGCCCCCAAGAGGGCAGTGTGTGAAGCTATGGGTGCGAAGCAAAAGGTGCACTGGAGACCCCATAAGCTTTGGAGAAGTCAGGAATGTGGATCATCTGAGGAATCTGCAAGGAGGGAACAAAGAAGGATCAAGAGAGAAGCTGTGGGAGCTACAACCACCAGAACTGCCATAGAGGCAGGATCACACAAGCCCTTTGTAGCTCACAGTTCACCACAGATTGCTGTGGATGTTCCACATGGAACTATAGGACTAAATGTTCATCCTGCTGGATTTTGGAATTCTTTTGGTCCTGATGCTTTGTATTCCCATGTTTGTACTTTTGGAATGCAAATGTCTAACTTGTGCCATTGAATGTTGGGATTGTTTAACTTTCTTTCGTTTGTACAGGGGTTCACAGCTAAAGAGTTTGCCTTGGATCTCAGGGGAGACTGGGGACTTGAACTTTTCAGCAGTGCTGAAACTGTTAAACATTTTTCAACTCTTGGAGATGGACTAAATGCCTTTTGCATAAAAGAAGGTATATGAGTCTTTGGGGGACCAGGGGCAGAATGTTATGGCTTGTGTCTAGATGTCCCCCCAAAGCTTCATGTGGTCGTGGGGTCAGGCTTCTAGAGTTTGTGATTGATTCATGGCCCAATGCTGGGATTATGAGTGTGAGTGTTATACCCACCCTAATGTGGGTAGCCTACATACAATATAAGGGACAGAAAGAGTCCTCTCTACTTGGTCCTCCCCTTTTTGTTCTTGTAGCTTTTGTTGTCTTCTGCTGCCATAAATTGTTGCCCTTTTACCATGCCACTCTTCCTTGGAGCCAATTGATTATGGATTGAAATCTCCACAAACTGTGAACTAAATAAACTTTTCTTTCTTAATTTTGGGTGTTGGGTATTTTGTCTCTGTAATGAGAGAAAAGTAACCAACACAAGGCTTATTGCCTAGCACACAAGAGATCTTAAGGTGAGCTTGTGGAGGATGTGGCTTGAAGACTAGGGAAGTTTCCTGTTATGGCTTGTATTTAAATGTCTCCTCAAATCTCATGTGGTCATTGGTGGGGCTTTTTCAGAGGTGGCTGGATCCAGAATGTGTGACACTGGGATTCATTCATGGTGCAGTGCCAGGCTCAAGGGCACTGGGATTAAGGATGTGAGTGCTGTGCACCCTAAGTAGCCTGGATAAGGGATAGAAAGAGCAGTGGTCATCCCTTGTTGCTTTGCTACCTTCTGCCTACCATGAACTGCTACTCCTCAGCCATGCCACCCTACCTTGGAGCCAACTGATTATGGACTGAAACTTCTACAAACTGTGAGCTAAATAAACCTTTCCTCCTTTACTTTGGGCATTGGGTATTTTGTCTCAACAATGAGTGAAAAGTAACTAAGACAGTTCCCTATGCCTACTGCTATAGAACCTGGATTCTACTCCAGGATTTTAGTCATGCACACTTGATCTGATAGCACATTCTTTTCAATTGAGCATTGTTTTTCCAGTGTCCTCTTTGTATTGTGTGTGTGTGTGTGTGTGTGTGTGTGTGTGTACTGGGGATTGAACCCAGGGCCTTTGCACTGAGCTACATACCCAGTCCTATCTACTTTCAGACAGGGTCTCACTAAGTTGCTGAGGTGCCTAGCCTGATCTCAAACTTGTGATTCTCTTGCTTCAGTCTCCCTGAGTGCTGGGAATACAGGTAAGAGCCACCATCCCCAGCTTCCAGAACAATCATGTTTTCAAAGGAACTCCTACCATGCAGATAAAGCCATTAGTTAAGTGAGTAATGGCAAGTAACCTTAAATTATGTGTGCCACCTCTGACCCTCAGAAAGAGGCTGTCTGGTGCTGTGGGGAGGAGTCTATAGCCACTTCTAGCACAGTTGGGAAGAATGTGATAATTGCTAAGTGTTGTGTTTCCTAAGTGCTAGCCTGTGGGCAAGTCAGTGATTGTTTCTGATGAACAAAGCCTATGGTGGTCTCTGAAGAAGCTACCTAGGTGACTCTGTAGTAGGTTTTCAGGAAGCTAAATTTATTCCATCTCAATAAGTCCTTGTGGTGAACTGTTACATGAAAAGCCTAACATAAATCATGACTACAAGTACTTACAGCTTTATGTAGTCTGCTCTCATCTGGACTCTGGGTTCAGCCACGTTACTTGTTTAAGGTGTCAGCAAACTACCTGGCATAATTAACTTATAAAGAGAAAAGATTTATTTTGATTCCTGGTTTTAGAAGTTCAGTCCCTGAGTTGGGACTTGTTGCTTTTCAACCTCTGGCAGGGTGGCCAGGCTGGCAATGGTGGAAAGCATGTGGCAGGGCAAACTGTTCACCTCATGGTCAGGAAGTGAGAGGGGAGGGGAAGGAACAGGAAGGAAAGGGAGTGAGAGAGGAAGAGAGAGGGAGGGTGTTATGGTTTTTGTCTAGCAATCCCCTCAAAGCCTCATGTAATCATAGGGCTTTTTCAGAGGTGGCTGAACCTAGATTGTGTGATACTGGGATTGAGGGCCTGTGACTAGTAATCACTCCACTGATTGGTTTAGCATAGTTCTGACTGGGATTAAGGGTGTGAGTGCTACACCCACCCTAGGGCAGGTAGTCTGCTTGTAACATAAGGGGCAGAAAGAGTCTTCTCCTCTCTCCCTTGCTGCTTTTGCTGTCTTCTGCTGCCATGAACAGTTGCCTCTCTGCTGTGTGCCACCCTTCCTTGGAGCCAGCCGGTTATGGACTGAAATCTCCCCAAACTGTGAGCTAAATAAACCTTTTCCCCCTTTAACTTTGGGTGTTGGTATTTTGTCTCAGCAATGAGAAAAGTAACTAAGACAGAGGGAGATGTGCACACACATGCACCAGGCTCCCATACCCATTTTGAGGGAACACTCCCAGTAGGTCCCACTTCTTTAAAGTTTTACCACCTCCTAATAGTGTCACCCTGGAGAACAAGCCTTTGGGAGACATTCAGTATCCAAACCATGGCAATGTCTGCCACTGCATCATGACTTGCCTACTTGTTATACTACTATTTAGGAAATGCAGGTGGCCTTGCTGAAGGGGCCGCATAGAAGGGAGCTGAGGCCCCTGACTGACAGCCCAGCTGAGCCGCAGACATGCGTGAGGCTGTAATGGCCCATCTAATGCTAGATGAGGCTTCAGATGACTGTAGCTGCTTGAATGGATCCAAGATGTGAGAAGCTCAAAATGTGGAATTCTGTGCAAATAAGTGATTATGTTCAGCCACTAACTTTGGCATTAACTTGTTTGATAGCTGTAGATAACTGGTAGCGTCCACATTATGGTTTAAATACCAAGTGTCCAGCAAAGATTCTCATATTGAGGGCTTGGTTCCCAAGCAGCAGTGGAATCTAAAAATGGAGTTTAGAGAGGGATTGGATCAAGAGGGCACTAATTTGATCAGTGGGTTAATCCATTGAAAATCCATAGCTGAGTGGGCTGTTAGAAGGTGGGGCCCAGTTGGAGGAAGTGGATCACTGGGGGCATGCCTGTGAAGTGTGTATCTTGTGTGCTGCCACTTCCTCTGGGGCTGTCTTCCTGCTACCATGAGGCAAGTGACTTTCCTCCATCTGCCCTTCTGCCATGATGTTTCCCCGTTGGATCCAGCAGACCATGGAGTGAAATCTCTGACCCTTTTCTCCCTTAAATTGTGTATATCGAGTCTTTTGTCTCAGCATTGAAAGGTGGCTAATATAGCTCTGTTTTTGTTGTTCTGTGAATTGAATATAGTAGAAGGTAGGTTTGATAAAAATCTTACAATGTCTGCTCTTGGCAAATAAAAATATGACAATGCTTTGTCAGGTCCTCGATTTTTGATGGGAAAGATTTTGCTGTTTGGTAACTTGAGGCATCTTATGATGTCTGAATTAGTGAGGATCTGGATGAGAAGTTGCTGTGCCACCCTGGGTCTTTACTCATCATTAGCATACCAGTTAGTGTGACTTTATCAGAATGAGAAATGGTTACAGCTAGTGGGTGGTGGTGGTACCTGTCAATGTTCTGTGAGCCAATTCTTCATGTTCCAGATGAAGAAGCAATCTGTGAAAGTGACAGCAAGCTGACAAGCACACTGGGACATATTTTTTCCTTGGGCCATGGCAAGACTGACTAAGTGTAATATTGGCTATGGGCAAGACTTTGGGTCAGGTGATTTGAAGTACCCTTAGAGCAGACTGTGTTAGTCCATTTTCTATTGCTATAAAAACACATCTGAAACCCAATGGTTTATATAGAAGTTTATTTGATTCATGATTCCAGAGATTGAGAAATTCTGCATCTGCTCAGTGTCTGGTAAGGGCTTCCTTGCTGCATTCTAATATGGCAGAGAGGATCACATGGAGAAACAGAGCCAGTGCTAGCTCCAGTCTCTCTTCCTCTTATAAAACCTCTGATGTCATCTGGGAATCATAAGGGTTTTGTGTCCTAGGGTCACAGCCCCTGCCCGTCTCCCAGGGAACTGGTGCCCAGTATCTTGTCTAGCCCCATGTTTATCACTGGTTACTTTCTCAGAGAGAATTTGTAACTGCTTTCTATCTGTGAGTCTGCACACAATTCAGAGAACCTCTTCCCTGCCTGCCAACCCTCCTCTCAGGGTCAGGGCTTCTTGGGGCCACGTGGTCCTCTCACGCATGCTGCCATTCCCAGTTTCGGGCTTGCTCCAGAATTTGGCAACCAAATGCTGGGAGTCTGATGCTGAAGATTAAAGCCTAGGGCATTGCCATTTGGAAAAACTGGGGCCCAGCAGTGGAGCCAGGTCCTTGGGCCCAGTGTGAGGCTTGGGACCTGAGCAGGGTGTTCCCCACCCTTCAAGATGCTGGGGTTTCTGTCTTGGCACTTCAGGCAAGGCACATCTGGGGATACGTGGTGGGGGTGGGTCACATGGTAAAGCCAGAAGCAAAAAACATAAAGTATAGCTCCTGGGGTATGGAGGGCCCTGAGCAGGTTACAGGAGTTTCAGAGTCCCTTTCTGACAGGGTCCTGACCTGTGCCATCTTTGGCAGGCACCATGGCTTCAGGGACCAGTCAAGTCCTGGGTTTAAGCCTCAGCTGTGCTGTTAGCTGCTATGATGATTCCAGTAGGCCCCCAACCTCCCTGAGTCTCCTTTTTCTCCTCTAGAGGATGGGCCTGAGACTTAGAGCTTTTGCTACAGTGTCACTGGGGAGATTTGCTAGGTGGAGAGTTTCTGAGGGTTTGGGGGCCAGGTGGTCCCTGGGAGCAGATGGAGGCTGAGGGTCCTGGTGCAGGAGATGGAAACAGGCAGTGCCTGGGCAGAGCACTATGACCAGGGAGCAGCTGGTGTCCCCGGGGTAGTGGAGCACACAGTGAGGACACAGATGTGACGAGTGGAAGCAAATATTACACTGTTCACTCCACCTGCCCATCATCTCCTGGGCAGGTACTGGGGAAAGACTTAAGATATTGTTGGTTCTCATGACAGAAGCATCACATGTCCTTTAGAGAAAATATAGTCAAGAAGAAGGAAGGAGGAACACACACCTAGAGGCAGCCCTTGCTAACCCCTTGGTGTTTAGCCTCCCAGACTTGCCAGGCATATTGAGACAAAGCTGTGGTGGGCCAGCATTGTGTGGCAGGGGTTTTATCCTTCTTTTATAGATCAGGAAGCTGAAACTGGAAAGGTCATAGCTCTTCGGTAAGATACCACAGGAATGGGCTGAGCATGACGACACATACCTAGACTCCCTAGAAGGTTCATTTTGGCTCAGAGTTTTAGAGGTTTCAGTCTATGACCAGCTGGCTCCATTGTTCTTGCAGTGAGGCAGAACATCATGATGGGAAATGTGTGGCAGAGCAAACCTGCTTGTCTCTTGATGGCCAGAAAGCAAAGACAGTGAGGAAGATCCAGGGACAAATAACACACTTCAAAGGCTCACCCACAGCACCCAGTTCTTCCAGTGAGGCCTCATCTCCTAAAGTTTCCATCGCCACTCAATAGTGCCACCAGCTGGGCAGCCAGCCTTCAGCACGTGAGCCATTGTGGGTTGTGTAGGATCCCGAGTATAACAACCCCTGGAGGGCATATGCTGAAACTGAGTCACCAAGGTGATGTTATTAGGAGGTGGAGTATTTGGGGAGTGATTATGTCATGAGAGCTGACCCCTCATGAATGGGATTAAAGCCCTTATGAAAGAGGCCCCAGAAAGCTGTCCTGCCCCTTCTGCCATGTGAGATCACAGTGAGATGGTTCATCTGTGACCCAGAAAGCAGACCCTAACCAGTCTGCTGGTTTGCCTGGGTGTTGATCTTGGACTTGGCAGACTGATCTTGGACTCTTCCAGACCTTCAGACACCCTGATATTAGGTTCACGAGACCCATTTCCGATGTTCAACTTCCAGAACTGTAAGAGAATAAACTTGTCTGATTTTTGAGTACTAAATTGGAAATAATTTGATGTAGAAGTTTCAGTCTGTAATCAGCTGACTCCAAGGCAAGATGGCATGGCAGAGGGGCATTGCAGAGGGGAAAGAGTTTTTGGCAGGCAGAAGGCAGCAAAGGCTCCAAGCACCAAGCAGCAAGCAATAAGCAAGAAGTGACCAGTGGCAATAGCAAATTCTCTCTGTCCCTTTATATTCTATCTAGGCTACCTGTGCTTAGGGTGGGTAGCCGCACACCCGGAACTATGCCAAACCAGTCAGTGGGCTAATTTAGTAATCACAGCTCTTAATCCCAGTATCACACAGTATAGATCTGGCCACCTCTGAAGGAGCCCTACCTATGACTACATAAAGTTTTTGGGAGAACATCTAGAGACAAACCATAACACAGCCAATATAGGAAGCAGTGTATTGAGTCAAAATACAAGACAATTTCATCATTCCAGAAAGTTTTCTGTGGCCTTTCCTAGTCTCCTATCTATGTCAAAGACTGGTTGTGTCAGTTTCTACACTCCACATAAATAGAATAATGGCATACACATGCTTTCCTGTCCAGCGTCTTTTGTTCCACAGTGCTTTTGATGTTCTGGTGGTTGGCTCCATTTTTATTGCTGAGTAGTAACTCATTGTGTAGGTATAGCACATTTTACTTATCCTCTTTCCTGTGGATTGATATTTAGATTGTTTCTAGTGTTCAGCTATTATGAAAGAAACCTGCTATGCACATTCTGGAACAAATCTTGTGGGTGCAGACACTCATTTCTCAGGGTAAAGTTCTGATTGTGGGTTTACTGGGTTATAGGGTTGGCATATGTTCAGTCTTGTGCAGGGATTTCAACACACACAGGCAGGAGGCAGCTTGGGAACTGGGTGCTGGCGGCTGCCCTGCTTGCCTGCTGTGGTTTCTGGGAGCGCTTGTGTGACAAGATGGCGCCTTCTCTGGATGGGGAGGAGCTTACACACTGTCAGGAGAAGGTTCTACTGGAAGCCCTCATAAGCCCTTAGGCAGCACATGTGCTCTAGAACCACGAACAGCTGGTGGGTGAGACCCATGTCCCCAGGCTCCTGTTCTCTACCCTGCTCAGTGCTGGAGCTTTCTTACATGTCTTCCCTCAAGGTCTCCACAGAAGACTGTGAGCCGGACAGGTGTTAGCTTCATTTGTGGCTGTAGAATCTGAGGCCTAGGACACAGTCCTGTCCCATGATAGAGCTGGCGAGGGAAACACCTGGTGTCCCTCTTGGCCCAGTTAACTCTGGTCCTTCAGTCCCATCTCCCACCCCAAAAGAGTTGCTCAGGGCTGTGTCTGTTTAGAGGGCAGCCAGGAAGGTCAGTTCCTCCTACAGGAAGGACGGCTGTGCTTTCTCTCTGCATACAGTGTGCGGGCCAGGCCAGGGGACAGCAGATGCCTTCCCAGATGGCAGAGAGCACAGCTCAGTGGGTGCAACGGGTTGTATGGGGGGCAGCATCGATGGAGGACACTGGTCAGGGGCCAGTGGAGGCGCTTGATTGGTGAAAGAGTTAAATCTGACATGAAGGGCGGTAGAGAATGATAGTAGGTACTTGAGGCTGGGAGTGAGGAGATGAAATTGATGCTCATCATGAGATGCATGTCATAGAGTTCACCTGCAGAATGGAATGGACATTCATGGAGCTTTTAATTACAGCGGTTAGATTGCAGTCAGTCACTCTGTTTTAAGAACTCATGGTCAGATTCTCATAACTTAGTGGCAAATGTGCTGCACGTGCCTGAGATTCAGCTGGTGGCAGCCTGGTGGGGTGGGCAAAGGACACTTGGGGTGGGGCTGGGAGTGGGGGATGTTTCCCATGGGCCCTAGTTTGTCCTCCTGATTTAACTGGCTGGGCGATACTACAGCGGTTGTTTGGCAGCTGCCTGTTTCCCCATTGCATATTTAGCTTCTGGAACCTTCTTGTTTACTAAGTTAGAATGTATTGTGTCCATGGTATTTAGGACCTCCCCCTCCCACTGGGTCTGGGAAGGAGGAGAGAGAGACAGACAGACAGACAGACAGACCCTGGGTAGATGAGGGTGGGGAGAGAGGGCCTGTGTGGGCATCCTGGTGACCGCCCCCACTTTTCTAAGTCTGAGGCCTTCTTGTGTAAACTCCAGCCTGGGCTTAGCACCCTGGGCTCACACATTCCAGGCCCAGTGGGGTGTGTCCACAGGGAGTTGGCCTGGTCACTCTGGGGTGGGTCTGCAGCATTCCTTCTGCAGAGGAGAGGGCTGATTAATTGAGTTCCAGCCTGAGCTGTTAAAGATAACAGTGAAGTCGGAGAAGTTGTCCTTGCATGCCATTAGGCCTTCAAAAGTGGGAGGGTTTCATTCTGGGAGGGACAGGCCTGGGGGACATCACTAATGAAAAGCCAGAGGCAGGTAACTCTGGGTGCCTGAGCTTCCTCCCCCACCCTGAGCTCATCCGTGCATGGTGGTGAGGGTGCAAAGTCTCATCCTCTGACCTAAGCTCTCTAGTGGCTGGGTGCTGGGGCTGGGACAAGAAGGCCTAAGAAGCCATGTGTCCTAAAGCCTGTCATGTGTGCTTAATACGTGACACACCAGAATGCATGAATACCCGTGAGTTTGAATATTTTAGGCCATTCTTGTGACCTCCCAGGACCCCTAAACATAGTACATAATGGTATTTCTTGGTGTTCTTATGATTCTGAGACCTGCTGTCCCTGCCTCAACTCAGTAAAGAATTCGCAAGGACTCACATTTGCATTTTAGTGGGGTGTGAGGTGGGGGTTAGGATGGGGCAGGAGTGGGAATTAGGAGTTTGGAGTCTATTTACCCTGTTCTCACTTAGTTGTTCACAGAAGAGTTATTTTTGGTTTTGAGTGATATTGACTTGCTTTAAGTTCAAATCCTAAAGCTCTTCAAAATGTGGTGGTCAGTGCTTGCTTTCTATGGGCAGGAACCAGGCTGGGTATAGTGTAATGAAGGGCCCCTGCCAACCTCATCACAGCTGCTTGGTCTTAGGTGGTGTACGGAACACTTGGGGTGACTCTTTGGGTCCTATGGCTTGGTCCCTCTCCTTCCTGTCCCTGCTCTGTGGAAAAGCCAGGAGGGTAAACCTCACTTCCCCGAAAATACCTCCATTGCCATTCTCTTGAGCAAAAATCCAGACCTGGGGGAATTGTTCTTTCCACAGCCTGAGTTTGTTTTACATCTCTTTACTGCTGTGGAATTTAGAAAGTCTATTTCAGCTCCCTTTGAGAGTAGTTACTCTTGAAATTTAGCCCTGTGTACTTAGCAAAGTCTAATGTTAATCAATAACTGGACCCAGTTTACTGATTCTTTCTTTGTAAGAATGTTAATCCACCGCTGAAGATTCTGTATTTAAAAAGTAAGAAGTAATTAGGGATCTTAAGCTTAGAAGATCTTGGAAAGTCTCAGAAGGGGACTTTCTGTCCTTCCTGCTCAGCTCCAAGTCTGCCCCCCATGTCGGAGGTGCTGCCAGTGTTGCCGGGGCTGCCATTCCAAGTGGACACTGTCTCCCAGGGCTGCCTCCATGTCCTGGGCAGCTGCCACCAAGCCTCCCTGCCAGCTGCACTGATGGTCCTGGCATTTGTCTTCTCTTTTCCTTTACCTTCCAGAGCAGCTGTTTCTGGCACATGCAGATAATCATGCAGAGTGTTTCCATGTGGCTGCACTTTGCCCTTCTCACAGAGGTGGGCTGTGACTTCTGCACGTTGTTAGGCATCTTCTCCTAGCTACTCCAGAACTCCTTGAAACTGCTTATCTGCTGGAGTGAGGGTGTAGAGGGCAAGCAGCAAGTTCCCTCTCAGCCCCTGGCACCCCATGAAGACGCCTGGCCCTTGGGAGTAGCTGGCTGTTTTCATCTGGCCAGTGGCTTCGGAGTGTCTGAGGGAAATGTGAAAATACAGCTGTAACTGGGTTCTATCCTGCTCTATGCTAATGTTCTTACGTTGCCAGGACACAGGGCGTCAGGGAAAAGCCAGTGCTAGCTGTTGTCACAGCCCTGGTCAGAGAGTATGGAGTCAACAGCCAGATCTTCCGGAGAGGGAAGAAGGGAAGGCGGAGGTGGCTGACGTCCATGCCCAGGGCTGAGAGCTGTGTTCCTGAGCACAGGTGGACTGGGAACAATTTTTCTCATAGCTCTTTAATTTTTAATGTTAAGATAAAACTCATATGTCATAAAGTTTGCCATTTTGAGGTACTGTATACAATTCATTGGCTTTTAGTATTCACAAGGTTGTGCAATCATCACCACTATCAAATTCCATAACATTTTTATCACTCTGAAAACAAACAAACAAACAAACAAACAAGTACATATTAGCAGTTACTTCCCATTCTGCTCCTTCTAGAACTCAAATTTTTCACTGCTCTCTCTCTCTCTCTTTTTTTCTTTTTGGTGGTACTGGGATTGAACCCAGGGCTTTCCACATTGAGCTACATCCTCAGCCCTTTTTATTTTTATTTTGAGAAAGGGTCTTGCTGAGTCACTAAGTTGCTCAGGCAGGTCTCAAACTTGTGAGCCTCTTGCCTCAGCCTCCTAGAGCGCTGAGATGATAGGTGTGTGCCACTGAATCTGGCTTTCACTGCTCTTTACCACAAGTTGCCAGTGGAAAGACTCTGATCAGTCCCAGAGTCCTGGAGCCTCAGAACTGAGATACAGCTGAGGGAAGAGGCGCCGGCATTGGAAATTGCATTTACTAGTTGTGTGGTTTCTGACCTCTCTGTGCCTTGGTTTTCTCTGCTGTTAAATGCAGCTAATCACTACCTATTTCTTACCTCACTAGGTTGTTTGTAAGGATAAAACAAGGTACTGTAAGTAACAATGGCTCTACTTGTTAAGACTCTTGCCTGCATTATTATTATTATTATTATTACTTAATCCTGGGAGGTATGAGTTATTATTATCCCAATTCAATACACCAGGAAAACTGAGTTATGGAGAAATTTAGTAACCTATTCAAGATTACACAGCTTTGAATCTGTTTTTATTTGCAAAGTATAGACAACCTGACTTTGTTTTGCTTAGCAAAATGAAATGAATGAGGCGTCCTGAGGTCTGGCATGTATAAGGCAGGCTGACTTACAGCTCATGGTCGCCTTGCAGACCCCTGGGGGGTCTTCCTGTGGTGGCTGCACTGGCTGCCGGTGCAGGCCTCGTGTCCTGTGTATCTGCCTTCTTCCCAGGGTCCCTGCTTACCAGTAAGAGCATTTCCTCCCCAGCAGCCCAAGCAGACTTCCTGCCATTTCCCTTCAGCCAGAACTGTGGCTCACAAACCTGTTCCTGTATCTGTCTTGAAGGGAAGGCCTTTGCCACCACGGGTTCCGGATCTACTCCTGAGGGGAGGGCTCACCTCCCCTTTCTTAACTAAAATCGGGATCTCGCTAAGAAGAGAAAAATAGATTTTGGATGGACGTGCAGTGTCCACTAAGACCAGTGCATAGCTGGGTTGACGTTTGATCCAGTGTTCCTGGGTCAGAAGCCCCTGTGTTTATAACTTCGTGGCCTCTGCAGCCCAGCACACAGTAAGTGGTCATGTGTCAGTCCATAGTCTGATTCCCGTCTTGAGTTTTTACCGCTCTCTGTTAGTTTTCCATAGCTCGTATAAATATTTCTGGGCCTCTGCTTGAACTGCTCTAGGTTTGAAGAACTGAGGACCTTACCAGGCATCTCCTTCCCTTTTTAAACTGTCCTTTGATTGTGCTTTTGGGTTAATTCAAATAAAATCTACATTATGTGCAAAAATATCATTCTAGGTGATATAGCATGTTATGATTTAGATCTAAAAAGTACCCCCAAAGTCTCATGTTCAGAGATGGGGCATTTGAATGGTGACTAGATCTTGTCAGTAGATTAGGCCATTGATTGATTCATAACTGAATGTTCTGTAAGGAGGTGGAACCTGGTCAGAAAAAGTGGGTCGCTGGGAGTGGGACTTGGAAGAGTATATTCTTGTCCCATGCTCCTCCCTTCTCTCTCTTTCTCTCTCTTTCTCTCTCTTTCTCTCTCTCTCTCTCTCTCTCTCTCTCTCTCTCTCTCTCACAATAGACTGAGTACCTTTCCTCCACCAGACTCTTCTCCTATGCTGTTTCTGCCTTGGAGCCATCTACCCATGGACTGAATCCTCTAAAACTAGGAGCCAAAATAAATCTCTCTTCATTTAAGTTGCAGATATTAGGTATTTTGTCCCAGAAACTGGAAGGTGACTGATACATAGCCCTTAGGTTCATAGCTTGGGATGGCATCTGTAGGTAAGAAAATGGCACCCTTATCTTTGGGTGAATGCAGGCCTGCTTGGGGAATGCCCCTCAAAGTCAGTGCCTTCATATGGAGAACAAACTCCACAGCTGTCTCAGGACTTCTCTTCCATTAAGGAACTCTGCAAAGAGATTTTTAATGTGCTCAGACATCTGCCCTCACAGGCATTGTCAGAGAATTGGTTTGTGCTCAAGTTCTTCAGGCTTGGCGTGTATGGTATGGTGGACTACAATCCCCATTTCCTGCCAGGACACAGTGCAGTTCTCTGTCATTAGAGACTTCAGCTCAAGGGAGGTGAGTCCAGTGGTACCATCTTCCCTGCCCGCACCTTCTGCTCTGACTGTGTTTGGGAGATGAAGGATTCTGCCCAGCATGAGATCCACTAGACAGGGATGGCAGAGATGCTTTCTTCTGCCTCAGCAGTCAGTAGCTCTGAAGGCCGAGCCATCACAAAGCTATTCATCATGACCTGGGAGAAACATGGGAAGACTGTTTTCTTGAGAATTTGGGGAAGTCCAAGAGGCCCTAGTGGTGGGTGGGATCTTTTCCTTGGAGTGGGAGAGTGTTGGTATTGCCTTGGTTAGTTTTCAAATGTGAAACTGGCTTTCCTTGTAGAAGACAGGAAGGCTGAAGTCATAGCCATGTGGCCTGCCATGTCAGGTCCTCTTTAGCTGTTCTGAAAGCACCCATAAGTGAGCAGACAGCCTGAGGGAGAAATCAGGGCCAGACTTTCGCCCTCACCTCAGTACATCAGCACTTACATTTCCTTCACAGAGAGTTTTCTTGAGGGTTCCTTTTGCCAAGTTTCTGTCTGGTAGACTTTTTCTTTTTAATCCTTGATTAAGAAGCCTGGAGAAGTAAAGTGTAAAGGAAATGCATTTGCTGACCTTGTTATACGGGGCTCTGCCTGATCTGTGGCACAAGCAGATGGTCCTTTCCTCAACAGCAGTTGGACTGATTAGATGATGATGATGGTAATGATTATAATAAATAACAAAATAACATCTGTAATACACTGGCTAATTACCCTGCACCAAATTTATTGGTGTTGCTTTCATTTATTCCTCATGACTTCATTTATTTCTTATAGAGCAACATGATCACCCTTCCTCCCATTTTCTTGATGAAAAAAATGAGGCTCCAAGAAGTAACATAGCTCACTCCAGGGCATTCGTGCTGGGTTCTAACTTGGGCTGTCCTCTCTCTGAACATGTATTGCTGACCTCCCCTACCTTGATCTATGGTGTTTGGAGAATTAATGTCTTTTGAAAGGAACCCTTGTTTAGCCTGGCAGCCCAGGGAAGGGTGAACCACGTGACTAGCTGAGCCTGGAGCAGACAGCCAGCCAGGGCTCGAGGATGCCCCATGATCACGATCTTCTCACTTTTCCCACACTGTTTGCTCATCTTTGAAGTTTGGATAACCTTCCAAAGGAGTCTAAAGTAAAAGACAAGCACAAATATTTGACCCTGTGGAGGAATTTAAAAATGGGGCTGTTACAGTGTCAGAGGGCTTCTCTCGCATTACTTTCTGTGTTTATTGAAACTTGGTGATGAAGGCCTTGGGAATGCCACTTTTTACTTCTCAGAGGGAGAAGGTGAGTTGAGGGGAGGCGAGGCAGCTTCCATGGCTCACAGAATCCCTGGCACACCAGTGTGCTTCATGACGATCAGGAGCCGTGTTGTCTTCCTTTTGCTCTCTAAGAACAGAAGCCAAAGGGCCCACTCAGGCTTTACCCCTGTTCCAGAGCTGTCTTGGCTTGGAGGAGATGTAGCCCTGGGGCCCATAAGCCAAGCAGAGTCCCAGCCTGCTCCCTCTGTTACCCTGAGACCAAGGCCAACCCTGGAGCATGAGTGTGGAGGATGCTGTACCTGCAGATATGACAATTGGAGCATGCACACATACACAGAAACGCACACACATACAGACACACACACACAGACACACACAGGCACCCACACAGACACACATGCACACACAGACACACATGCAGACACACTGACAGACACATAGACACACACACACACTCAGACACACACAGACACACACACAGACACACACACAGACACAGACATTATCTTTCAGGAGAACTCAGGACTTTTGGTTGTTGTCCAGAGGGTTACAAGGTGACATCGGACAGAGTGTTTTAGCTCATCTTCCTCCTTGGTGCAGAACCACAGGACGATGCCGAGGCCTTCACTGAGACTTCTTGCCCCTCCCATATGGCACTGGGATCCCAGCACACCCAAAGGGCAGAGCAAACAGACGTGTCCTACTCCTTAAAGTTACCTCATCTCTCTGCAGGGTCAGGATCCCGTTCCTCAAACATGGAGGAGTCCAATAGTGGATAAATCCCTGGCTCCCCCAAGGCCCTAATTTTGCAGGCAGACTACAAAGTCTAGCAGCTGATGGCCAGTTTTCAGCAGGGCCCTGTTTCTGAGGCCAGGCTGGAGCCCATCCCAGACCTAGAGTCTTACTGCTGGTGCCTGGACACCCGCTTTGTTGTCTGTGAGGGACCTTGGGGCGCCTGCTGAAGTTCACACTCCTTCAAGGGCTATTCTGGTCTGTTAGGTCCAACAGCCTCAGCCGCAGAGGAGCCAGCTGGATGTGCACCCCTCACCCACCCTGAGACCCAGGTCCGAAACCTTCCCAAAGCTTCCAAGCCCACGTGTGTAGGCTTAAATGAATTCATATTCTTATTGGTTTGCTCATTCATTTGATAAGTATGGGTGGAGCACCTGCCATGGCTGGGCCGGGGGCTCCAACAGGCAGCATTAGTAAAGCATTGTCTTGCCCTCCTGGAGCTTCCATGTAACTGGTACACTGAGAGAACCACTCTTCATTATAGAGAATTTAAAGCATAAAAAAGTAGAGCAAATAATGTGTGGCACCCCATGAGGCTTCCACCATTCTTTAAGCATTATCGCCTTGTGGCCAGTGTTCTTTCAGCTCCCCTCCTTTTGCATTGTATTTGATTCAAATCCCAGACATCATATCGTGTCATCTGCAAACGTTTTAGAATGTATTCCTAGGAGACGAGGACTCTTAAAATTATATAACTGCATTATTAATAACAAATTCTTAATATTATCCATATCTGGTGTTTACATTTCCTATTGTCTCATAAATGTAAATGTTTTTGAGTTTCGAATTAGGATCTAATAAAGGCCCACACATGGAAATTATTGGAGTTGATGTGTTTTAAGTCTCTTTTAAGCCACAGCAGTTGGTCTCTGGGACAGAATCAGGAAGCCCCGGAAACCTTACAAATGCTCCACCTCTCAATTTATAGGATCCGAAA
The DNA here is from genome assembly GCA_004363535.1 of Dasyprocta punctata. NCBI lineage: Eukaryota > Metazoa > Chordata > Mammalia > Rodentia > Dasyproctidae > Dasyprocta > Dasyprocta punctata. Next base: position 21,866 of record RJWM01030239.1, read on the forward strand.
CTCAGAGTGGGGCCAGAAATTTGTCAACAAACCCACCAGGGGATTCTGACATATATCAAAGTTTGAAAACCTCTGATCTATAGGTTTCTCCTCCTGGCTTGTATATTTTCCTTGTGGCTGTTTCTTGGAGAAACATGGCTATTGTCTTGTAGAGTTTCCTGCATCTGGGTTTTGCCAGTTGGTCACCAAGCATCAACAGGTTCTCTTCTGCTTCATACCCTTGGCACTGAGAAAGATTTCATCTCCCCAACAGAAGAGGCTGATCTTTGGAAGTGGTCCTGAGGACAAGGTAGAATTGGTCTGCTGCACAAGTGGGCACTCTTCCAGGCAGGAGACGGTGTGCGCAGAACCTGGAGGTTGATGAGGCACAGGTGTGTCAGGGTCCGTGGTCAGGTTTGGTAAGACCAGGGACGGGAGGAACAGGGAGGCCGTAGATGGATGTATTGTGGATTTCAAAGGGCTGAGAGCAGTGGGTTGGACTTTATCTCATGGAATGTGGGCATCAGAGAAGCCCCTGACAAGACTGAGAATGTGAGCAGATCTCAGCTTTGACCAAGTAGCTCTGAATAAAGAGTGAGTGGGGCTTGGATGGGGCAGGAGCTCTGGCCAGTGATGGTGACTTTGCAGAGGAGCGTGATTGCAAAAAACACTAGAAGTAGGAATGCCAGGGCTTGGAGATGGAGTGTAGGATATTTCTCACCTGGGAGCAATTGGTATTCCCTTGGCAAAAGGAGTGTTTAAGAAGAGAGACAAGTCTGGGTGGTTTCAGAGCTGATCTTACATTGTTGGCAGTAACTCAGCATATGCACGCTTAATATTCCCACTCGAGGGTTTTGATGTCACAGGAGTAACAGAAATTGGGAAGGCCCTTCAAGTCTGTGGATAGCCACTGAGTCTACTTTTGGGGACATGTGGAAGCATCCATTTACCTATTCACCCATCCTTCCATCACTAACTACCCTTCCATCTATGCATCTATTTATCCAGCACTACTCACCCTTCCATCCATCCATCCACCCAACCATCCATCATCTGAGTCCCATGACATATCAGGAGCTGGGGAATAAGAGATGAAGTAACAAATGGCCCTGCCCATTGGAGCAGAGTCCAGGAGAGAGAAGCTGCATGGACCTATCTTGGGACCATACATGGGGTAATCTATTGGAGCCCCTCTAATTGCTGGAGATGGTGAGCAGGGGCTACAACATTGCTGACTATAACTCAGGAAAATTGTTGGTCTAGTAAGCCTTTCCTCAGCTCTCCCTGTACATGCCTGGAAACATAGACATAAATCAGAAGCCTATGAACCAGTCTGTGAATTTAGGGTTAAGAGAAAGAAAGTGAAACGATCCACTAAAAGTCTGGGGTTGCAGGGACTCGGTATTTCCCTGTCTCTAGGGAAACCTAGTTGCTCCTGTTCTTGCCCACTGGGCCTCTCGTCTCCTGGACAGTGGAGGACGCAGGATGCAGGAAGGGTGATAGGAACATGCTGCCCAGAGTCATGGGCCTCGTGCAGCCCCCCAATTCGGCCTGTGCGTTGTGCTGTGGTTTCTGTCATGGTAAATGCTCATTTCCATAATTATTATTTAGCATTTGCAGAGCAGTTATTTTACACTCAGAGTTCTTTGTGTTGAGAGAGTCTCCCTGTTGATGCCAATAAAATTTCCATTTTCTCTGGACATCAACCATGGTGATTAAAAAAAAA